>VURO01005570.1:9634-22726 GCA_015108175.1 Pelvicachromis taeniatus
GGAGATGTGATGAAAACAGGAAGTTTTACAAAGCCAAAGTGAAGTGTCACGTTTGTTGTAATGAGTGATGCTGTAAACTGAATAATAGGACACGGCTCGCGTTAACGCTGACAAAAGCATAAGAACAACATGAATTATCGTTTTGAGCGTCTGCAGGCCATAAATCTAAATAGCACTGACATATCTTCACTTATAACAATAATAGTAATGATAATAATAATATTAAGAAGAATAAGAATAACTGTGAAGAACTTATTTAAAGGGGAGCTATTATAATTTTCCTTTTTACTGTCGTACTGCTACAATGCAACTCCATAATCCTCCTGAGGCAAACAGCTCAGTCTTCATACAATTCTAAACACTTCGTTTCAGACAGTTTTTTTCAACTCTTGGTTCTGTGTGATGTCATAGAAAGCGGCTCGCTCTAATGCGGTCAGGCTGTCAGCAGAAATGCCAGTTCTTTTCTCTATATTATAAAGTGCCTTGAGGTCTTGTTATGATGCAAATAAAAATAAATTAAATAGAAAATTTAATCTGTTTGAAACATTTGTTTGTGAGGGGCAGCCAATTAGAAAAACAGTTAACTTTAAGGGAGGGAGAGGGGCTAAAACTGCTTGTATAGCTGAAAAATTAATGTTAATGTAGAGAAAAGCACTTTGAGTGTCTGCAGACTATAAATCAAAACACTGTTGACATACTTTGTCATTTAACCACAAAAGTATTAATATGAAGAAGAAGGAGACGAAAAAAATTATAAATAACTAGCAAAAATGTGAATTTAGGTAAATGGGACCTATTATGCTTTTCCTTTTTTCTGCCATACTTATTTCCGTGTGATGTCATAGAAAGTGCCTTTCCGTAATATGGTCATGTAAGCTTTGGCTGTTAGCAGAAAAGCCCCACCCACCTTCTGTTCAAAATCTTTGTTTATGAGGGGCGGCCAATTACAGATTCTGCAGACCATGAATGAATAATCAATCACATAAGAAGAATAAATACAAGATAAATACAATATAAGAAGAAGTATATCTAAACTAAATCACAAAATTTAGATTTTAAATTGGATTTATTATACTTTTTCACATCTGTGGATGCTCATGTTAATTAAGTTTTAAGTAATGAGCTCGGTAATCCCTCAGAGACCAACAGCTCAGGCTTCATACAGCTCTGAGTACTTCATTTCAGACAGTTTTTTCAACTCTTGCTTCTGTGTGATGTCATGGATAGCAAATATCCCTAATATGGTCATGTCAGCTCTGGCTGTTAGTAGAAAAGCCCCACCCACTTCCTGTTTAGAATCTTTGTTTTACGAGGGGCAGCCAATTAGAAAAAAGTCTGCTTTAAAGAAGGGAGAGGAGCTAAACGAGTTTGCTCAGCTATAAGATTTTAAAAAAGAGGTTATTTTGAACTGTGAATCATGCCAAGCCGCTCTAATAGTGTCCAAGAATAAAAAATATGGAGCTGGAAATGCTCGTGTTGAGGAATTAGCTCAGCTACTACACAGCTAAAGCCTCCTTTATGCAACAGAAAATGCTGTGGTAGTGTGATACAGTAAACGTAGGATTATACCAACAGTGCAGTTCCCTCTCCTCCTGTTCTTTTAGGGGAAACTGTAGCTGAGCAGCACGTCAGTTCAGCAGCAGCTGAGCGAGACTCTTGTAAAAGGAAAAACTTCACAGCCCTTGCGGGTGTCACACCCTGGAAATAGACTGTGAACTTAAAACTCTTAGATACTGAAAATGAACTAAGCGATATATTATTTATAACCGCCGAGGCGCCGCTTTGACGCGCTCAGGCTCAGGCGAGCTTTGTCCTTAAACGCTGTCTAGAAAGTATTCAGGTGGCGTTCGCGTATTGTCAGCTGCCGTTGGCCGCCTGTGTGAGAAATTGAACTCAACTCCCGCCACTCTTAAAAAAAAAAAAAAGAAAAAAGAAAGAAAGGCTGTTACAGACTCTCCGTGGAGCTGCACACATTCACCAGCCCGATATTACAAATTCGGAGGGAGAGCAAACACTTCTCGCTCGTTCCTGGCTGACTAATACAAACCGAAACGCACTTTAGGCGTCATTTAGAAGGAAAAAAAAAACCGACTTGAAAGTGTCTCTCTGTGTAATTTTATTGAAGTCAATCGGGCGTCCTCGGGCTAAGAAAATGTTGTCACTTTAAGCAGAAGCAATTGCCTGTGTGTTGAAATATTGACTGCATCCTCACCCCAACAAAAAACCCCACTGATTATAAATAGTTTTGTTTTTTTAAATGAAGCGGTACACATCAACGCAAAACAGCCCCGATCTCTTCTAATGGCTCTACAGGAAATAGATCTGATTCTAGACACTTCCACGCCTTCCTCCTTCCACCTTCACAAAGGTCACTGGTGTAAAAGTACACTAGATGCTTTTTTCCCCTGCTGGTCAGCTACCAGCATACAGTATCGTACTCCCTGCGGAGCGTGCAGATGGACGCAGGAAGAGGCCAGAGCCACGCCGCCCTCCCCTCGCCAGGGCAGGGGGAGGTCCGGCATGGCTGCCACTCAGCTTGGGGTGCGCTTGATGTACAACCAAAAACCAACGGGATCGATAGGCACCCCAGCAGAGAGCCTCTCTCCTCCTCCTCCTCCTCCTCTCCCAGCCTGCCTCTGTTTACCCTCCCCTGTCCTCTCCCTCTCTTTGCTCTCACTTACTTTTCCTTTTGTCTTACCTCCCCCTGCTGGCTGCCTCTTTTTTCTGTCTGTCCCCCCCCCCCTCCTCCCTCTGAAGAATCTCAGGGGTTTGCTTTAGCTTGAGAAGAGCTCAACATAAGGAAAAAGCGGGCGTTGCTTTTAATGCAGATTTGCATTTTTTTTTTTTCCCTCCCCAAGTGCTGCGTCATGAGTTTGCAGAAATCCCTCAGCTGCTGCTGCAATTACCATTATTTTTACATTTCACATGGCAAAAAAAAAAAAGGAGCATCAAATGCTACTTAACAGCTCGCATATGGGTGAATGTGCTCGGGCCACCGCCGCCGCGGCGGGACCCGCCCGGGCCGTGAAGGCACCACTCGTCCCGCTGTAATCGCTTCAGATTAAAGCGCCCAGACGAACGCCACGTTGTTAGCAATTAATCAAAGATATCGATAACACCTCATCAAAGATTAACTCAATCCCGGTAATGTCAGCGCCGATGCTTAATCGTCTGACTCGGGTTCATCAACGGCAGTGATTGACAAGCTGGAGAAGAAGGAGGAGAATAATTAAGGAACACAGATATTCCTGTGACTGCTGTTGGCGCTCGCCTTCATCATCAGAACACGAGGGTGGCTTTCGTGGTTGAAAAGGATACTGCTGACAAATTCAATTATTGAAAGACGACAGGCTAATGGGCCGTGGTAATGATTTATTTCATAAGTATTTCTGCTGTATGTTTTAATGAAAGCTAACGCCGTCACTGGTGGCAAAAGGGAGCGGATGCCTCAGACCAATTACTGCACTGTCACCGAGGGCGCGTGCTGCAGCAGTAATCCTCCCTCCTCATCCCACAGCCTCCAGACGAGACGTATATACAGAGCAGCACATGCACAGTCTGAGCTTGTGCACCGTAACCACACATGCTCTTTTTTTGTTGTTGTTTTGTTTTTGTGTTTCTTTGCCCCAACCTGCTTCCCCTTTGTGCAAACACAAAAGCAAGCAGATCCCCTTCTGGTAGTCTTCATTTTCTTTGCTTCAGTCTGGGTGGATTCACGGGGTCCGGGCGAAGCCTCTGCCCCACCACGCTTCACCGTCCCCGGGCGTGAGAGGCAGAGGTAACGGGGCCCGAGACGACGGAGGGTCCGCGGGTCCTCTGGAAGAGTGTGGGGTTGTTGGGGAGGGGGTTGGAGACTGACACACATCTGCAGGGAGAGAGCGCGAGAGATGGGCTCAAAGGCTCGGGGAGAATGAGAAGGGGGTTGCAAGGGTCAGTGGCAAGTGGCACACACAGGGTGGGTGTGCGGGTGAAGTGGGGTGGAACAAGTGCTATAGAGGGGCCAGGGATTGTGTTTTTCCCATGGTCCACTACCCCCTTTTTTTCCCCCCTCCCTCCCTCCGAAGTCTCCCACCCAAACCCCCAAAAACCATCGGCCCCCGCCCCGCTCCCCCTTCCCCCCCCCCGAGCTCTCTCTCTCTGCCTCGCTCTCTTTCTCGATGCCCTGTCAAGAAAGGAGCGGGGCAGGCTCAGTTTCACTCCACAGGGCCGGCGTGTTTTCAATGAATTTATACAGATGAAGAAGTTCGACACAATGGATGGATTACCTCAGCCAAAATAGAGTGACCCCCGCCACTCCCCTCCTCGCGCCGCCCCACCCGTGACCCACCACCTCCCTCCCAGCCATCCCCTCGTAACCCCCACCCGCCCCACCTCGCCTATTCACACAGCCACTGACACGGACTGACACTGGATGATATAGAGTCGGCAGGCGCGGACATGATTTTCTTTTTAAGAAAAGGCTTTTAAAGGCTTTTCAAGGACGCACAGTAAAAAAAAAAAGAAGGAAAAAAAGAAAGGAGGCACTACTTACACTTTAAATATCACAAAGTGACAGTGCCAGGTTACTACCAACTTCTATAAAACCATGAATTTGAATTTATTTATTTTAAATATCTGACCTCAGTCTCCCAGTTTAGCAGCAGATGAATGCTGAACTTGTTTAACCACTAAAAAAAAACAAAAAAACACACACAACCTGTTTTGCACACAGATCCCAATCTGAAATATTCAAAAAGAAATGTTGCATGGTGTAAAAAAGTAAATGGCTTTGGAAACCTTTATTTGTCTTGAACCCATTTTGATTGCATTCTCTAAATTCGTTATCTATGGTGTCAGGTCGTCCCACCAATCCTCCACAACCATAACTTCCATACAAAGAGGTCTAGAAGACTTTTGATGACCTTGTGTTCAGTCTTTATAGTCAAATGGAGACTTTCATATGCATACGTGGGAATGGTGTGAGGAGCAGCAAGGCCTCAGAAGCACAGGCGAGAGCAGGTATCCAGGATAGAAACTGCATTAAAGGAAAAGCTGCTGTGAGGGTGGGTTGCAAAGAGGCTTGCACCACCCAAAAACTGTGGAAAGGCTGGAGCAACTCAAATAGAGCCTATTTTAATTTTGCCTATAGGACGTAATGGTGTTAGGTGGGGTCTGTAAATGAAAACACAATTGCTTTCAATTGTAAAATGGTAATTTAAGTAGTACAGGGAGATGTCAATGAGTTTCAGTTGTTTTAGTGTTAATGAAATGAACAACTGGTGCACTAGAGGGCTGACAATGAGAAAACCTGAGAAGCGGGAATGGTTTCACAGGTGGAGGTCACTGATATTTTTCCACTCATCATCTTTTCTGACTGTTTCTTTTGTGCTGCAGGGTCAGAGTCACTACTGGTTGCGTGAGAACATACCTGGAGTCAGAGGTTGGATAGACCTCTACAGGTTAGGCGACGGCACCCTGACTGCTGTTAAATATCAAGAAGAAATCTTTGGAGTCATTGTCAGATGCTATCATGGTGCAGTGGGTCCGGGGTTCCTCCTGGTGCACTACAATGCCAGCCTCATGTAGTGAGAGCATGCAGGATGTCCCTGGGATTGATACGTGGCCCCTACTTTTGCCTCACCTAAATCCAACAGAACATTTCTGGGACATTATGTTACAGCCCATCTGACGCCGCCCAGAAACTCAGTGATGACCTGGTCCAGACCTGGATCGTTAGGATCAATCCCCGATCTTGTCAGGCATGCATACGAGCACGTGGGAGCAAATTAACTACCATTAGTAGTACCATTTTGAGTTGGTCCAATGAAAATTCTGAAAATGGACTAGACTGCTGCATCATTCTTTCACTTTGATTTATTCGAATGTTTTTAAAGTCAGTTTTCTGTAGGTTGATCATTTTCATTTCCATCAACAGACTTGGCATCCTTTTGTTCCTAACAGTTCACATCAGCGTAGAGATCCAGAGTGATTGAGATCTGTTGTGTTTTCAAAATGTTCCTTTCATTCTTTTGAGCAGTGTCATGATGAGTCAGTCAGATTTCTCACTCACTCAAGAAACTGGACTCTTCAAGATTGTAGATGCTTTATGGACTCATGATTCCTGGGAAGCACATCCAAGAAAAGGACCCAATGACATGATTTTTGGCTTTCACTACATCCTGGACAAAATGTACCAGCCAGCTGCTGTAAACCAGAGGCCCTGCCCACTGCCACTGTGGCTGTAGTAGGAGGTGGAGGCGTCCTTAGCTGTCCAGGCTAATGGCTACGAATGGGCTCTAATGCATGCTTCTACCAATAAATCACATGCACAGCGCCCTGCTTAGACATTCAGCAGCTTGGCCGACCACTCTGCTCCATCACACACTCTGAGATTAATGAGCACACACCCATTTACCTTGTACCAATGGACAGCCAGATACACAAAGGCAGACACACACACACGCACACACAAGTGGACAAAACACACTTAGATTTATATGACAATACTTATGAGGACTTTTTCTATTGACTGTTATTATTCTCCGAACCCTAAAACCCTGACAGCTAGAAGGGGCACAAATAATTTCTTTTTCCACATCTTTCTGGGCACGTAATCACATCCTGACAACACAGGTACACCCAAACACTTTCTCAGGTCTAGCGAGGCTCGTGCAAGCCTTTCTTCCGTCTGGAGGATAAAAATGTCTCGTCACAAATATCAACCACAGCGTTGTCGAGGCAAAATGGCACAAAGACAGAGAGAGACAAGAGCACGAGTAATGACGGTAGGCAAGCTGAATGATTAATAGGTTATACGCACGAGACACAACATTTCCTTTCTCCTACTTTGGGTAAACTTTCTCCCTCGGGAGGCCGCCATGTCCTTTGATCTTTCATTTAGAGTTATTACAATCAGACACCGCCACGGCGAACACTTCAGGAATCCAATGTGGCGAGCAGAAAGCGCTTTCCAAATGTTTATTTTAGCAAGAAATAATGCACCCAACTAACCATATCTTTGGTGTTATCATCATTGCCCAGGCTATTTACAAACTGTATCTATTAATCATTTTTGAGCATGTACAGCAATTAAATTAGGCCGGGTCACACTCGAGCAATAATACGATTTTAATTGCGTGGGGCAAGACTCTAATTCAACTATCTCTGGATCGCTTGACGGGGGCAAATGAAGCACTCACAGAGAGAAAAGGAAGGAAGGAAAGAAAGAAAGGGAGAGAGAGAGAGAGAGTACTTGGGATTCAATTTATGTGAAAATGAACCAACGGTAGAACAAAAAGGGAGTGATATAGGCTAAAATCAAAACAGTAGACATTCTCTATCTTTTCAATTATGCACCTGGGTGTTGCAATCTGAAAAGACAAGCGCAACCGCAATTACAACCGAGCCAGACATGTGGTTTCGCCTCGTCTCCCCTCCCTGAAACCTTTGACAGGGGGAAAAAAAAACCCCAAAATGTTTCAATACAACTCATCTGCAATCACCTTGAAATATGACAAGGTAGTCCCAGGTCAAACTCCTACTGTCTGTACCTGGCGAGCAAAAAGTAAACACCCAGCAGTTTAAGAAGAGGCAAACACCGGGAACTACATGGGGCACGCACAAAAAAATAATGGAACGGGAACAAAACTAACCAAAAACCCGAACTGCTGCTTCTGGAGTAATATGAATGTTTACTTGTTGAATCTTTTATCAGTTTTGTTTTTATCTCTCTCCCAACCACCCCCACCACCACCTCTCTCTGTGTTATCTATGCAGCAGGTACTGAGCTATGCATTGGGGCTGCGTGGAGCTGATTAGAACAGTGATAGATGGGAGGGTGGATGACCTTAGCTTCCGACTAAACACAAGGTTGGACATTTGTCTCCTTGCTGCATTTGCATGCTTTCCGCCCGTTTATGGCAATTTGTCACCATAGTCGCTTTGCCATTGAGAAGACACGGTTAAACAGGAAAAAAAAAGAGGCAGTGCAAGGCTAAAATCCCAGGAATGGAAATTTAAAGCAGGTTATGATGAAGCACTTTCATTCAGATAATTCCACAATGCTGTGAGCTCTCCTCATGCTTAGCCTCTCCCTGTTAGTATCACGTTAACTCGCGGAAGCGCAATTAAGGAACACTGGTGCAGAAATTCATCTCAGCAGCAAAACTGAGAAAGTTTTTTTTTTTTTAAATGTGAAAAATGCACGAGTTGCAAAGAAACACTTGTTTGGAGTCCACCTTCCACCCCAAACCCCCCGTCCCGTGCCTCTCCGCCACCCACGTTAAGCGCCGTAAACACACACGCGTGCGTGACACCGCACATGCTGATGAATGGCCTGTCATAGTGTTTGGTGATCAGTGAATTATTTACACTCATATGCCTTTAATAATTCAGGGGGGGCCCTGAGTCTTAACAAATTACAGCACTGCTCCCCAAACCAACAGAGTTCACTCAGCCAGAGTGCCGCTCCGCCCCTCGCCGCACGCGGTGTTCATCCACCCTCCAACACGCCCTTGGAACGTGGTGGTGACATTTTTGCAAGGCACTAAATCTCTGGAGTAATTCAATAATTCTGAAAGCCGAGACATGTCTCAGCAAATCAGTCTCGGGAAACATGTCCACTGTGACCTCTCATCAACGCATGCATTAAGGCTAAACTGCTTATGCTTAAGTTTGACTGATCGTAAGGATCTGAGAGCTTTTCCAGAGAATTTTGCATCTGTAAAAGTGCTGTATTCATATTCTTATTTTGGGAGTTTTTCATAAGACAGCAATTGTGTAATTAAACCATCTTCCTGTTATTATGTAGGACCACAAAGCACAGGATATCTGGGGCGTCCTGTATTGTTTGGAACCAGGACGTTGGCAGCAAACCCTTCGAGACTGTAAAGTGAAGACTTTATGCCCTTTTAGCATCCCACAGATGCTAAAAAGGAATCAGGAAATGGGGTTCTTGGAGGATAAATGCCTTGTTATTCCTCCAACCACAAAAAAGTTTGGAATGTGTATGCACACCATGTTGTCCTGCTGTGGGAAGTTGGTGCTATTGGAGAGTGCCACTGACGTAGAGGACATTTGATTAGTCATCAACAATGACCCAAGATTTATCAGAAGAATGGTGAAGATGAAGTCAAATGATCAACGCTCAGGTTAGTGCAGGTTTCTTTTCGACTGTACTTGCTATCAGGAGGTCGTTTTTTAACTGTTGACAGTTGCAAGCACTTTTAACAGAGCTACTTTTTCTTAGATCCATGTGTGGAGCTATAGGAAACTGGACACTTTCCTAAAAGCTTTCTAAACATGGGTAACCTAATTGACAGTTATTTGAATCGGCTGCTGACCAATCTCACATGAAGGTCCTGAGTTCTGTGTGGCGTTTGCATGTTCTCTCCTGGTTTCTCCCACAGTCCGAAGACACGAATGTTTGGTTAACTGGCAAATCCCTCTATTTAGGTTAGCGCTGCAACAAACTGGCAGCCTGACCAGGGTGTACACTGCTCTTTGCCCCTAATCGCAGTTATCCCATCCGATACAATCTGATCCTAAAACAACTTTTGTTGTTTTAATGTGAGGCCACAAGCCCTGACAAAGCATTGCAAGCACTGGAAATATAGTGTCCAAAGAGAACTCAAGATTTAAACAATCATTCCGGACAAGCCCCCAATTCATCAAAGCTAGAAACTTATAGTAGCCATTCGTGCATGTTTACCTTATAAAGGTTTATTTCGAAATAAAGCAAAAGAAAAAATTAAAAGAAGCAAAGGTGAAACAAGAGTGAGTTTTATGAAGTATCATGTAAAAAAGGCCAAAGCAGAGGATGTTTTTTTGGTTCAAGACTTTGAGACTGATATGATACATCACTAGTACAGAAACAAACACACACACATATATATGTTAGACTATTCAACCATTTTGAAGCAAATTAAAAATGATCTTCAGTCACACATGTGTACAAGTTGGCTTACATTCAGTACATCCTGTCAGTCACACAGAGTAAGCTGGTCATGTATACATACAATAAGAGATTAGGTCATTACTACGAGCCTTTCTGGATATCCTAGTCATCAAGTAATACACACAGACACAGAGACAAAGACGGCACACACAAAGATAGAAAGAGGCACGCACAAGCACACACAGAGGCCCCACCAGACACTTCCAGGTCCCTAACGAGGTCGCTAATTAACTCTCCCACTTGCGCTCGCTCGTTTTCATCCGAGGTGCACATTGCTTTTTTGACAGGAGAAAATTGCTGGGCAATTAAATCATCTAAAGACGAACACTCCAGCAGCTGGTATTAACAGCTAAATGTTACATCCATTTTCAAAAATGTGATTGTGGAGAAACTGTACAGTAAGTGACTGACTGCTATAGTGCTTTCTAATAACACAGCTGAGGCTTTATAGCACTGTACTGCACCAATCCCACATGGTATGTTGATGTTACACACACAAATACTCCAGATGCTGCTTTTTATAGCCTTTGTGCTCTGCTTCGTTAAAGTATTTGTGCGATAGTGAATGCAGATGTTTTACTGCTGACTCTTCTGCCATTGAGCCCAATGCAGTCTCAATGTAAAGCCAGAAATCTGATTAATAATGGTGAAAAATAGTTCCCGATTTTGTTTATACTATAAGGATTGCAACTATTGATTATTTGCATTTGTGAAAACTGTGATTGAGCTTTCAATGAATTGGCACAAAACACTGAAACGTGGTAGGGATTTTCAGAAACCAAGAAAGTTGTCGCACCGCTGATATTGTGTCAACTAAAGATCCAAAGATATGGATTTCATGGATAGCAGAGAAAAACCCATTGAAGAAGCTGAAATCAGCACTTATTTGGTCATTTTTGTGTGTAATTTTAAGGTGAAATTCTTAAACACATCCAAATGGAATGACGCACAAGTAGTCAGGGAAAGAAAATGGACAAAATGAATTGGATAAGTACCTATGGAATATCATAAACAGTGCAGTGGGAAAGCAACACAAGTCAAACAAACAAAAAAATCTAAGAAATAAAACTCAGGAAACCACCAGACAAACTCGATTTCTCGAATTCAGACAATAAACTGGGCAGTAAAACAACAAATATAAGAAAATACAGCAAGTCACATTAGATTTTCAAAATAAAACAGGAAGTCAGACACATGGTGATGAGATAAAGCAAAAAGTTTCCAGTGCAGAGAAGCCCTGACCTCTCTCTACCCTACCACCGCCTTCAGGTGATCAAAGAGAATACTTAGGTATCCCAAAGGCAGCCAAACGATGTATCCTGGGTCTACCCCGGGACCTCCTCCCAGCACGCATGCCCAGCACGCATTATCATAACCGTCCTACTCAGGCTCTGGCTTGTTTTGATGTGAAAGAGGAGGATGAGCGAAATGACCGAACGTTTCTCTCTCTCTAAACGTAAACGATAGTTCTACATTACACTTGATCAACTTCTCACATGAATTACATAACTTTAATGGCTCAAACCCACAAAGAAGAATCACCAAGCGCCAGAGTTCTTTGCATTTTTAGCATTTCAGCCTCTTCAACTACTCATTTAACTACTCATTTTCACACGGCAATCTCCAGGGGCTTTGTCATTATAGGTATATGGTTATTTGTACTGAGAGACCATCCAAGAAGTCTACACTCCAACTTTGGTGAGGAACATTTTAAGGTTTTATTTGCATGTTATTTAGCACCAAGAAACACGGTAATTACTGTTAGCTGATAAGCTAGCAATCAACCCTGTCATGAAGAAAACATTCTGATGACAAACGATGAGTTTTTACAAAATAACTCCAAGCAGCCTGCATGATACATGGATGATAAAGGGTTCAACAGCTACACTTCCAGATCCAGCTGATATCCGTCTTTAGTGAAAATGTCTGGATCATCACACTCAACTATGAACGCAGTTCCCGTGGTTGGTGTCTAGTGGAGATTCAAGCAGCTTAACATTGCTGAAAAAGCACTAACAAGTTGTTGGATTTCTAACAAGATTTCTCAACATTTAATTTTCCAACTAACTGACACGTTCAGTACTAAGTAGATGCTGAGGCTGTCGATCACAGTGGACGTGATTGAAGGCTGATTTTGTGTCAGTTTATTAGAACTTTGGCCATCCTGTAAACCCTGCCCTTTCTGTTAGCACCACTCATTATTGGGAAACAACGTTTGACCCAGCTCCGTGCACCCACGCAGACATACACACACACACACACACACACAGTGTTCCAGGTCCCACTTCATCTCGGTTCAGCCTCCCGGGTCCCCGGCCTCTTCTGAAACTGATTTTTGTCTCCTATTTTGTTAACCTCGCTCGCAATTAACCCCACGCTGCGAGCCAGCCACACATGGGCCAATAGAGGCTAACCTACAGTATGTGAGTGCCCAGCCCGGTGTGAATCACTGCATTGTGTCATCTGTCCTGCAAAAGAAAGGAGTGGGGAGAAAGGAGAATGAGACACAGAGAGGGAGAAAGAGTGCTGTTTTTTGGGGGTCCGCTATTCTTGGAAGGATACCCCCGGGGGCGATGACAGCAGTGTAGGGTGGAGGGTTTGTTTCTGCGTCTGTGTGTGCGTGCAGCGAGGGAGGGAGGGTCCCATCCTGACAGGTTCTTTTGTAAGGGGTTGGGATGGTGTGGGGGGGGGGTTGGGTCAGAAAAGAGAGGGAGGAAGGAGGGCGAGGGGGTGCGTAGGTGAGGGCCGGTTTTGTGGTGCCGTCAGGAGCGTCGGAGATGGCGTGAGTCGCCACCGACGGGGGGTCATTGTACCCACTCCATTCTGTCTCCACACTCTGCCACCACTCAATGGGCGGATTAAATAATACGCCTGAGTCTTAATCTTTGAACTGCGCAGACACAGATGCACAAACACTCACACACGCAGCTGAACCGAGTCCGCCAAGGTTGGATCCCACGCAGCGTGTGTGTGTGTGTGTGTGTGTGTGTGCTGTTTTGCTAAACGTCCACATCGGTGGTTACGCCACAATCCATAGGTCTCATTTGCATCGTCGAATACGCCGTAATGATGTTACCCACGCCACGGCTCGTACTGTAAGGCTTCTTTTTATAGATCCCTTCTTGCTTTTTTTTTTTTTTCTTTTCACCTCATAATGA
>VURO01005570.1:37122-52019 GCA_015108175.1 Pelvicachromis taeniatus
GGGGGGCCCAAAAAAAAAAAAAAAAAAAAAGATGAATCGTTGGCGAAAACCTGCACCAATCTCCCCGGTTCACGTACACAATCTGCTTCTTCTTGATGAAGACCTTCACTTGAGCTTCACTGTACAAGTCAATAAGCGGCCGGACAAACCAGCTGGAGGGCTAAGACTGCAATAAGGTTTCCCTTTAATTGAATTGGACAATGGATTGGATTTATTAACTTTAACACAAATATTTACTTTGTTGCCAGTGGCCTAAACTCATTACTCTCCTCCTGCACATTTACTGTTTTAAGTTGCATCGCTCCGAATCATATCCACAAGCCAAAGGAAGACCTCTTAATGATGCACGAGGAAAAAGCCTCATATATGGCACAAGCGCCGCATGCTTCTATTGATTTGCCAACGGAAACATATAGACTGGGTGCAGATGTGTAAACATGGATGTGTGACTAAGCTACTGCCAAAAGGTATTTGTGCTGCACGTCCAAATTACCCCCAAAATGTCAATACAATTCCTGTCGCTATAAATAGGGTCAAAGTCACATTTAAAGCTTCTTTGAGATGTAAATATCGAAATATCGGTCTGCGGCGCCAGCTATGACTAAGCACTCATCTTGGTATAATCAACAGCCTTGGTGAGAAGAAGCTCTCATTTTGTGTTAATTTAAACCTGCTGCTTCGATGGCTAGATCCTCTGTTTACTCTTCTGGGAGCAGTAGCAAGCCGAGGAGTGGCTCTAGCTCCTCGAAACTCTTTGTAGTGCCAGGTTTTATAGTAATGTGGCACTCTATTTATGAAACAACAAGCTCCCGCGCAGTCGCACCTGTAACCATCGAGGTTTTTCCATGAATTTTCCAGCCCCAGCTGTGTGTGCGTTTGGAGCGTCCTCTGATTGATTCGAATGCAGATATATATATATATATATATATATTTTTTTTTTTTTGGGAGGGGGATTTAGATCCAAAGATTAGTAGAAAATTCAATTATTACCCACAAATCTGAGGAGTCCGGAGGGAGGAAGAAAAATCAGGTGACGCTCACCATATTCCAAAGAAGATTTCCAAGTTATGAAGCGTTGCAAGCTCCTGAGACACAACTCATAATTCATCAGCGCACTGGGGTAATTTATTTCCCTTGGTTTTAATATGTTACAGACGAGTGCTCGTGTGTCTTTCTGCCGTCTGAGCTTTACTACACAGAGGCCAGGCATGTAGCGGGGACTGCCGCCGCCGCGCGCCGTACACCCCAATACCTGTGGTGCCTTTCATGGTTCAGGGCCCTCTAATTTCAGTGGGAAGTTGCACATATTTCATGGACACATCCCTGCTACAGAGGAAGACGAGGAGGGAGGGAAGGATAAGAGTAGCGGGTTGGTCTCGCACAGGAGGAGGCTGATGATGGACTGTGCCTCTTCCTCCTGTGCATTGCAGGCCATCCACTTTACAACAGAAGGTTCTGGATCATTTGGTCCAGCCGCTGGCTGCTCTACAGCTCACACAGTTTGAGGTCACCTGACTGTTTGATTGGATGAAGGGTAAGAAAGCTCAGTGTGGGGTTCAGGCTGTTCAAAATGTGGATGACACACAGTCACTATTTCTCCCAGGGAAATTCACAACTTATATCCTTCAAAGTGAGCCGTTTTGGTCAGGCGCTGGGTTCACAACTCTGTTCAAACACATATGTGGCTACTTTGGTTTTCTTTTAAAAGCAGGAGTATGTTTATCATAATAAGTTTCCCATCATGACATCTGTGGCGACGTATTTGTTGGCATAATTTTCGAGCAACAACCACCTTATTAGCATTACCAGACCTGTGTTTAGTAGGCAAGTTTAGCTAGCTGTAATCTGGATGTTAAAGGTCAGATGACAGGCTTGCCTTGCACGCGCCCTGCTCCCTAACGATGCTTTTCCATGTGATTTAAATGGCTCGTGTACGTCGTGATGCTTGAAAAGCCCAACTTTTTTTTTCACCTCTCAACCAGAACATACAATTTAACTCAGTTGTTAGTTCTCAAAAAGGGGGTGTGGAGATGCTAGAGGTCTGAAATAGTCCTTCAAATAATTTGCTGTATCATTACAAAAAGTGCATATTTACAGATGGTGGCTATTTAAATAACACATTAGTTTGTCCCTGCAATCATATCTTTGGGCAGATGATTGTGACAAATCACAGCAGTCTGCCATCAGCTGCCACTGTGCACTTCCCAGTGCAACAAATCCATCCAGCTTTTGCATAGCTTGGCTTATTAGCCAGTTAGATAGCTGGTAAGCATGTCAAATCTGGGGAAAGCTTTCCTCCTGTGTAAAGTGTCCTTGGCCTCGAAACATGTCAGAATCCATGAGTTAGGCAAGGCAGCGTGTGACCTCCAAGGGATGTGGTTGCAGTAATCGCCTCAACGTGCACTTTCTGAAATGCAAATCACATCATTCTGATCAAAATATTTAAAATGAAAGAACTGAAGGGATATTTAACATTACTAAATGTCTAAATGCAGGACCCCAGGGAGACTGCAGTGTACAAAAGAAAAATGGAGAAATCAGCTACAAAAATCCAGAGAAAGACAATAAAAAGTCAGCAAAGATTCATGTTACTATCACAGTAGGGAAATAGTGGTTGGAGACTGTAGCAGGACCAAAATTATTGCAACTGTGTGGAATGAACTTGCAAAATCATTGCTTCAAAGACAGGGCGACCACACGTCACTTCATTGAGCCAATATAACAGGACTAAGAGGAACTGCACAAATGATTTGATAGTTAAATGTAGTTGTTTGTGACAAATTGGCAAAAAATTCAAATCTGCTGCTGGGTATACCTGAAACAGAATTTCAGGTATACTTCTTCTATACTTGCATATAGCCAGAAAACAGCCAGTTGGCATTGTGTTGCAATGCGTCACAGACGAGTTTGTGCTCATTGGCCAAGATGGAATCTGTGCTAGCAATCTGTGTTTATAAATGAGATGCTATTTGCTAACCTTCTCCAATCAGTCTGACAGCAACTGCAGTCAGTCTGAGTTGGACCATGATTGTTTAGCAACAGGTTGCTTCCCACCAGGCAATCTTGTGCAATCGTAGTCAAAAACGGTTGTGCAGAAGTTGAGGGTGTTGTGTTGCCACAAGTACTTGCAATCGCTAAATATGTTCCAGGGAGAGAACGGTAACAAGGGACGGTTGAACTCAATTGGACAATAAAAAGTGTGGGAAAAGAACAAAGGCAGGAAGTGAAAACACAGCAGCCGCATTAGAAAATACCCGTCAAAATAAAAGCGGACCCGAAATATGGATACTTAGGAAAAGAAAGATGTAAAAGCTACAGATGACACGTGAAAAAAAAGACACTTCACGCGAGAGAAACCTAAACATCAGTGGCACGAGTCGAGCTCGTTTATGATTCAAAACAACAATTAAACGATCTTATGCAGATTACACAAAAATCTTCATTTTTTCACTCTTCAAGTAAGAGTAAATCTATTCCCGACACCACTGTTTTTGTTTCAGCAGCTAATACTCACCAGGTGTGCTGGCTGGTTGCTTAGTAACATCAATTAGGATAATGGTGCCATAGACTCAGACACAGGTGATTGGTGAGGAAGAAATATCAACATGTTAATCAAATCGTAAACTTGTGAACATTTCAGACTCAAGGTTACGGTAAAAAAAACTGTTTTAACAGTGGGCCTGCTCTGAGGTGATGTTTTGGTGTTGCTACTCTCTATATTGTTCATAAATCATCCTGTTTTTTAGCTTTATTAATGTAATTGATGTTACTGAGTGATGAACTGGCACGCCTGGCTTGTATTAGCTGTTATTTCAAGCATTTATGAGGCAATGATGTTTTTCCAAGCTTAAACCATGAAACATTCCCATGCCGTTTTCAGGGTTTATCCTTTTAAAAAACAAAACAAAAAAAAAACACACGTTTCCAATCCTCGTCGCTAAACTCTGACTCGGAGAAGATTTTCTGAAGCACAAAATCGGGACACCTGATGGAAATGGATGCACTCTGCACTCTCGCGCAGTCATTAAACAGCCCATTTTATGCATGTGAGATTATCAGTTCCACTGTATCATTCCCCAGGTGTGCTGGAGTAGGGACCTCGAGTGTTGTCCCAGCTGTTTGGATTGCCTCTCCTCGGGGCTGCAATAATGTGGTAGATTCTAATCAATACGCAGCGCCTGCAGAAGAATAGCTCACGGAGCTACAGCTGGACTCCACCTCACTGTCCATCCCCCTGCTGGTTATGAATCAGCATCCTCTCCCTCCAGAGGACAAGAAAACAGTGCCTACACGCACACATGCATATAAACACAGTCTCCAAGAGAAGCTGAACCTTGACCCCTGACATTTGGCCCCTGACCCGTCTGTCTGATGGCCTATTGATTACGTCTGGCCTCGCCTGGGTAATTGTTGCCTCGCAATTACTTCACATGTTGTGTCGGGGTCGACGCAACGGCGATTTTGCCGTGTGAATATTGCACGAGAGCACTCGAGACCGCGGGACACAAGTCTCGCCTCATTTCAGGAGATTACACCGCACGCTGGACAGACAATTGCTGATAGAGTTCTTGTGGCTTCAATGAAAAATAATTGCTTTCCGTACAAAAAAACCCCCCCAAAAAAAACCCCGGTGATGTTTCACATTGAAGGGTGAGGCTGAAATACAGAAACGTAATCAGGCACATTTCTGGCTTCTCTAAAGGACTCCTTTACAGGGGTCTGAGGCATGTCATGTGGTACACCGAGGGGCTGCCTCCTACTGTCCAATTTCCTGGCCTCATTGCGTGGGTAACCATGATGAAATGAGAAGCCAGCCCCTCTCTGGGTTTTGTAGAGTCACGGGTGGCATTTCAGAGGAGGGGCGTCTGTTTTGGTATGAAATGGATTTGAGTGTCTTTCAGATAAATTCACAATAAAGATCTTGCCCCCCATTTCATACATGATATGACACAAGCAGCTTTAAAAAGGAAACATTTAGAATATTTGAATTGCGACGAGGCAGACGACCCTGAAACAACGATGTGAATGAAAGCGCGGTCGCCCTCCCTCGGCGCCTCAGGAGGACGACTCGATGCGACTCGACCCGTTGCCGTGGCATTACCTATGAAAGAAAAGGATCTTTTTGTTGTCTGTCGTCGACACATCCCGCGAAAGATCTCAAAATCGCCTCGGCAAATTGAGTTTGTTGTGTATACAAGTACCTGCCAGATTTAATATCGAATGGATGATCCAAAATGGATTTTTGATCCGGGGAAAATGAGGGGAGATGTCTGTAACAACAAAAAGCGGGAAGGAGTAAAAAAAATCCATAACCCTCTCAAGCTAAAACCCCGCTCCTGGGCGCGGAATATATTATCCTCTTCCCTTGCTCTGTCTCCGTCCCTTTTACGAGCTGTTTTCATGTAAAGAAAAACCTATAGGCTTGACCTCCGCGTCAGTTTGCCTTTGGCAATCCACGGATTGCAAGTTTTCAATGCTTGATCCTCAGGGAGGGATCCGAGTCAAACCCTATAAATATTTCAAGACTATTTCCTGCTCCCTAGACCTCTTACTAACACACTTGCCTCTGTTGGCAAGCAAATTCTGCCTGTTTACATTCGCCACTAACTTGTCATCACTTTAAATTCAGCCTTGCGCAGTGGCTTAATGAGAGAGGCAGATACTACCATATTGCATGTTTAAATGTTTTGCCAACAATCAGACCCTCTCACTCAAAAGGATTCATGGATACCGATCAATATTTTTCGAGTCTAAAGGGTCCTTCGCCGAAGAGACGAAGGCGGAGGAAGAAAAAGAAAAACAACATAAGACGGAGCTTAAAACTGATTCCATGCTTTTCTCCCCCTCATGTGTGAATGACAGATTCACATGTTGAGAGAAGAATCCCCTAAAAATGAAGTGTTGGGAGTCTTTAGAGATACGTCTCGACATCTGGTCGCCATCTGAGGGAACCTGGAGCAAGGCCAAGGATACTCCAAAAAATGAAAATGACTTCATTATGAGGGAATTATCACTGGATAGCGACTGAACTATCTCACAAGCTGAGTGGGGTGATTATAAACCGCTGTAGGAAACTTTATATTTATGTCGCCAATGAATAAACGAGGCTCTTTCGACGTAGACGAAGTGAGACGTTGAGGTGCGCAGTCCACGTGAGGCTAAAATAAAGGCAGAGCCACACAGCTCAGTTGCACCTTGCTACTTACAGCACTCCCCTTCCCCTGCTTATAATATAAAGTGACATTATTTGTTCACATAAAAATGAGTGCTGTTGAAATATGGTATTTTTATCAAGGCTCTTAAACTCTTTGAAGTGATAAAAAAAATGCTCTTAGAGGGAAAAAAATACAACAGTGGCTGGCTTAACAGTTTTAATTGTTGCTTTAAACAAAGGGATAGAGGCAGTATAAGAGGATCAGTGTGACAAACAGTCCCAGCGGTCCCTCTATCATACACAATACTCGAAAGGTAACAAAAGCGAGAACAAAACAGTGCTGGAAAACTTCCAGGAATCCATTTTAACATCAGCTCTGGGTGAATCAAACACTTTAGAGTAGGACACATCAGGTGCTCGTGAAACTAGCACGCAACCTTTCCAGTCACTGAAAGGAAAAGCAAAAAAAAAAAATCAACAACAACAACAACAACAAGCCCATACAGTCGATATGGATTCAAATAAGATCTCATATCGAGGTTTGTTTAGTTATTTATTTTTAATAATATTGTTCCCAAGCAGCCACAAATCCAAGTTTAAGAGACGATGAATAACAAGCTCCCCCTTGGAGCTGATGACTAATTGTCAGGCTCATTATTTTGTTGTTGCTGGGTAAAATCCTCACAACCCCAGCTCTGTTGATTTGTTGACGCTTCTGCAAACATGACGGCGAATCTGGCATCAAATATTCATTCATTATCGCATCGGAAGCACCTCCATGGAGGAGAACGAAGAAATCGTTTAAAGGCGACCTCGTGTGCTTAATTCTAGCTTTATATTTTTACTCTCAAACTTTGCATGATGCACGATTCAGAATAATTCCGGTGATTTTCTGTCCAAAGCAAGTTATTTTGGTTCCCTTTGCACTCATATAGGTTTCTCGTGATTGGCTGCCCCTCGTAAAGAGGTTTGAACCACGCGTGGACAGGGCTTTTGTGTCCTTGAGATGAAAATATTATTATATACTTGGTGTGACATCATGTACAGTACGAACAGTATGAAGGACGAGAAAAGTAAAAGCAGAGAAGAAAGGCTTAAGCCTGCATTACTTTTTCAGAGCCAGCAGGGGGCGACTCTCGTGGTTGTAAAATTACTTCCAAGCAAACGGTTGAAACGGCGTCATCTTATTGGTCGTAACTACTTTGTCTCTTCATCTCTTCAGCCCGGACTCACAGACATTTGTGAAATAGTCACAGGAAACGTAATCTATGTTTTTGTGTTGGATTGTTTTTCATATTATTGAGAAATAACTTGCAAGTAATGCATTTGAATGGAACACGTATTTCGTGCCAGCTAGCTGTTATATTTCAAATAAACAATGATACATTTTTTTAAAGGTAATCAAGTAGTGTTTAAGTTCTTACCCTAAATCAGTACTTTTTAATTCCCTAACCCAGGGTTTGGATTTGGTGTGTAACCAAACAGCATGTTGATAATTAACAATGTATTTAAAAATGATGTTTGAAAAACTGTAAGAAATAAGACTCAAACTTGCATTACTGACAGTCTGCAGACTACCATTACAGACCCATGAAACATGAATTTGGTAATTACCAATACTGTTCATTTGGGCTGTGGCACTTAGGTTGGGAGGTGGTCTAATAAAGTTGCTAAGCATTCTTTATAAATGGTACTTTTAGATAGAGAGAAAATAAAATAATAACCTTACCATATTAGACAAAATGTTCCTGTGGTAAGTATTGCTTTGGGTATTAGCCAGTATTCATTATGGGTTTTTATGTGTATACATCAGATGTATGCCGAATAGCATGGAGTATTCAGGACTGGATAGCCCTCTGGATAGTAGGGACTTCTGATGATTTTCTTTTGGAGATTATGCACAGGTGAAAAAAATAACCATTATCAAGTAGCCAACTAGCAAACAAGTGCGTTTTTATTGTATTACCCCCGACAACCTGCTTTGCTTTGTTGTCTTCTGTTTTGTGATGTAATGTTTGCTTCCTTTAAATGATAACAATAAGGTTAAAACCAACAAAATCAATGACAGCTAAACTGTTAGCACATGGCTATGAGTATGTCCACACAACGACTTCATTCATTCAAATCAATAAAGAGATAATAAAACTGTTCTTGAACACAAACTTTCTTTTGTTAGAAAGTCTAACCATGACTTCCAGCTGATGTTTAACAAGTACCTCAAAATGATATTGTGGCAACTCCTGCGACGTCCATTCAACTCTCAATTTCAACTACCCTGATGGCTTTATGCGCTCAATTTCTGATTTCAATTCATGTGGAATGAAACATTAAGTCCATCTTCTAAATTGAGATCAGTATTGAAGTCAGAAAGGAGAATGAAAAGTAATTAGCCAAAGAGTGTGCGGTGGTGATCGGTTCTTCTGCCAGTCCCATTGCTTGCTCACCATGTCAAAACACCAGTACGATGAAAATACTCAGCTTGAGGTTTAATAATGGGACCTTACCAGTGGTTGACACCACAGTGGCTGTGTCCATACTTTTCTACTGTTTCTGAAACCTAAGTAGAAAAACTGTCAGAAACAGAGTTTTCAGCCAGCTGAAGCATGAATGTTTGGCTCTCCTTGGTCGCACTGAAGCTTTGGCCAAATGCTTAATAACAACAGTACAAATACTGTCTTGACCTGCTCTTTAAAAGTTTAGAAAGAGTCCACAGATCTCAAATGTAATGGCACTGCATTACAGTTAAGAAGCGGCAACCACTAATGCACAGTTTTCTTTAGTTTTTGGTCTAGAACGAGGAACCATCACAAGGTGTTAGTCAGAGGACCTCAACGACCTTCAGGTTGCACGGAAATGCAAGAGTTTGTTTACGTAAGCAGGTATTTGACCATGCAGAGCGATAACCAAAGATCTTACACTGAAGTATGAACCGCTTGTGGAGCCAGTGCAAAGATGACAAAATAGGTGTATCCTCGCAGCGGCATTTTGGACCACTTGTAAGCAATCTAAAGAGGACTTACAGAGACCAGTGGATTAAAATAGTGTAATTATGAAGAAAAAAAGGCATCAATAATTATTTGTTGTTCCGATGTGAACGTCATTGTACCGGTATATCAGAGCCCACTTACACATTTGAAGAGTTCCACATTTTGAAGCTATTTTGATATTTTCTGCAAAGGCATTCAAACTTTTAAATCGGCAACCGTGATTTGTTTGTTAACAGCCAGCAATCGCCAAGACAAGTGGTACAAATGCCTTACATAATCCTGTGCAACAACTCGGACATAAATTTGGTCGGCGTGCTAAGCCTATTGACAGGTGCAAAGGTTTGGGATGGATGGCCCACTAAGTTGTGTTTTAGTGCTACTGTAAACAGGATTAGCATTGGCAGGTATCGGGCTACGAGGGATACAAACAGCTCGGCGCTCCGTAGGGAACGCACTGATGCAAATACCAGCTAATGAACTCGGCTGCTGTTTGTAACAAGGCAAAGAGATGAGCGGTGGTGGGGGGTAAAAAAAAAGTTGAGGGACGAGTGAATGGGCACAAGATTGATTAGTTTGGAAAATGGCCAGCGGGTCAGTTTTTAATAGCTTATGGTGGATTTCCAAGCGCGCTCGAGCGCCGCATATCATCCCGGACTCTACCTTTGTTTTAGCTCACCCCAACCTAACGGCGAGGAGGCTGATCTACTGTATCCCCCATTCAGATCAGAAGGTGCTGCATCAAGCTGTCTCTTCTAAAGACGGGACTTTATTGGACCATCTAAATCTGTTCTGTACGCAGAGCCGAACAATGAGGCCGGGAGAAAAATGGACGCCACCTGGCAGTTTGAAAGAAGGACAGCCGTTTCCTGCGGTAATCCATTCAGTGTAATCACCTGGGGGGCTTGCTGGAGAAGCCTCGCCCACCCCTCCCTCTGCTCCCTAAACACCATTCAGCAGCGACACGGTGATGAAGTGCAGGGTGAGGAGAAAGCCAAGTGTCCCTTTTAGAGATGATCAACTATCATGTTTTTACAACCGCTCCCCCCCCTCCCCATTGATGTCGATGGACTCTTCAAGCTTTTTTTTTTTTCCCTTTCTTCAGCTACTTGAGCATGAGAACAAACTCTAATACATTTTTCCTTCCTTGCCCCTCCTCTTCCACACACACATGCTATGCACACTAAATATTTGGTGTCACCTATTCAGGGGAAGAGGCGCTGTAAATCGCATGTCTGCGGGGAGAGATCGAAAGCAATTACCATTAGATGGCGGCTATCGTGAGCCAAGTGTGCATCGGCCTAGCAGCTGACTCTCAATGCTCCCTCTCCACTAACTCTGTGTGCATGCAATTTAACTGGCGGATCAATAGCTAAAGGCAGTTAGTGGCCTCTCAGCACTGCCTTCAACTGCCTAGCAGGGAGCGCTATGGCATCCAGGCGGCGGGCAAATGTCAGAACGTTACGCTGTGCCAGAAAAAAAAAAAAAGGCCACAGAAATTGTTCTTCTGAAACATTATTGACACTCTTTAACTCGTATTTCCACCCTGGTCGCAGACGCAAAGTCAATTCTCATTTAGGAAGGTGGCGCGGCAGCTGTGGGGACCAGTAGGTGAGGGGGTGGTGGCGACCGAAGGGTCAGCAGGAGGAGCGAGGCTGGAGGGATCAAAAGGACCAGAGGTCAGGGATTGGCCCAAGGTCAAGGTGACAACAGCAGGGTATGAGTGCAGGGAGGCCTTCATCTCCACCGTGGCCTTGGACAGGATCAATACCATTAAAGATTCTGTCTGATCCGCCACTCCTCTCCCTCCTGCTATTTCCAGTCTCGCTCCTCCTCCTTCACTTCTCCCCGTACGGTTCTCACTTTCTAAAATATCTCCTATTTTCACTTCCTTTTTCTTGCCCTCTTTGCTTTTTTTCTCTCTTTTCTTTCATTCTTTCTTCATAGCGGATTCATTTAATCAGCCGCCGCCTCGCTCCCCTCCGTTTGCGCCGTCACTTATGGAGGAGCAGGTCCAATCTTGATACTGACCCCCCGTCTCCCCGCTCACAACCCCTAGACTCACGGGCCCCGCTGAAAAACGGACAGGAGATAACTCGGGCCCCCATATTGTTTGAACAGCATTTTATTAAGCCGAGCGCTCTCTTTAATATTTACATTGGCGCATCGGAGGCTTCAGAAACGCTTTAGGCAATTACACACATGACCAAGTCGATAGCCACAGAAACAGCAAAAAAGCCTTTATCACGCCGCCAGGAGAGTATTGCCAATTCCGCCGCCTGGCCGTTGATGTAGTTTGCATTTCAATTAAAAAAGGGCTGCAATACTGGTCTTTTATTCAAAGTCATTGTCGTAAGAGGGATCCACAAAATGCGTCCAGAATAGAGTATTTTGTGTATGTATGTGTAATAATGCAGGGACATCACACAAGCTGGTGTTTGGAATCACAAAGAAGCAGAGGTGCAGTATTCGAGTGCAAAAGGGATGAATGGTGGCTAGGAAGTGTGGAAGAAGGCGACGGAGGGTGATGATGCCGAGTTCGCCACGCCGCGTTACAGAGGGATTGAAGAATGTCCTGTAAAAGCATGAGGGTGCACATACATTTTGTTCATTTTCTGGAGAAATCACAGCTGAACTTGGCCCTATTGTTTGTCCAAAAAGTGACGCATTGCAGGCAAAACGAATATTTTTTGTACAATGGTTAATTTTGAGATTTACAAAATACATTTTGCTCTCCTGTCGATTAAAAAAACCCAAAGAAAATATACATTTAGACATTTATATTATTCATTTATACAAATGGTGATTATTTGCATACTCAAACACAAGATTTCAGGTGTCATGATAACAGTTGTTAAATATTCACAGGTCAAATTATTATTGATATTAAACTGTTTGGGATTTTTACTGAAATCTCTGCTTGACTACTTTCCAGTCTTACTCATGTTGATATAAGTTTTTACAGAGGGGTTTGTTCCTCGTTGTGAGGACGCTTCGCTGTAATATCTATCGGTTGTGTCGCCCCTTAAAAGTCCCGATTTTATTACGTACTTTAGTTCAATTAAATCTTGCCTATAAAAACCTGGATCGGAAACCCAAACCAGGCTTGCCAAAGATGGGCAAAAGTCCTGGGCTCCAGTTAGGTTACACCTACAGCACCTGTTGAGCCATGGAAACCCATGGCACGAAGCTCCTGGCTCACAGTTTCTTTGCTGATATTAATGGCAGAGGAGGTTTGGAGCTCTGCAGTTACTAAGGTGGCCACTTCCTGGATGAGTTGCTGTGGTTCCTAAATGCCTCCACTTTGAGGTGACAGAACTTAAACCTAATCGTGGAGGATCTAAGATGAAAGAACTCGCTTTCTGCAGCTGTGGCGTTTTATTACAGCATCGGTGATCACAAAGGCAGATTGTATGACTAGGTGAATCAGCTGTGGACGTCTATAGTTCATGTGGAAAGGACAAAGAGGTGGCTCACAAAGGGAGACACTAATAAGGCACTAGTGAGCTCAATCAGAATATTACAATGGTGGGGAAAAGAACAAAGGCAGGAAGTAAATAAACTATAAACTTTTGAAATTCATGAAGAAAGAACTCAAACCAGCATGAAACATGCTTAGAAATACAAAAACACTCATTTGTATGACATTGCTGAAGCAAACACTATAGAAAACACAGAAATGGCAAATATTTTTACAAAAACTCGCAAGAAGAGCTTGAAAAGAGTCTTTTCATTCGTAACCCCTGAATTGCACCGACTATAACTTAAAGTTATATCTAAAGCTGCATTCAAGCCGTTCCTTCCTTTGATTGCTGTGGAAAAGCCACTGAAAAGCAAAACACTTCACCCTAAACACACATTTTCACATCAGCCTCTTCAATTGCAAATCAAAAGCCCGCGTCTGCAGTGTAGGTGTGTGCCATTTCCACCGTTCAGTCTCTCCTTGTGTTTTGCATTGTTAGTGGCAGCTGCGCTGAAAATGACCCCCTGCATTTGAAAAGCCTCTGCTCGCCGGCCGCCCAAGAAACAAACAGATAAACAATAGCAACAGAGGGGTTTGGCAATCAGGGGATTCTAATAAGGTATATGAGGTTGAGCAAGGAAGCGAGCTTTGCTTTGAAGTGCTCCCAGCCCTATCTCTGTACCCCCCGGTGGTCTTGCCTGCACAAGCGCCCATCAACAGAGAAGCAAGGCAGTGAGTGTGTATGCTTGGAGGATCATAGGTGGCTTTGATAATCACTCACATACTCCTAAAACAAATGCAATTACTAAGTTAATTGTGTTCAAAGAGGAGGCTGGCAGTGGAAGGAGAAGTCAGCAATCATCACTGTGCTGACGGTGCAGCGAGCATGGAGAATAATGGATGCATGCGGGGCAAATGCCGGGGGGGCTGTGGCGGCGGCGGTGTTGTTAGTGGTGGTGGGAGGGGGGTCTGTGATTGCAGAAGGGGCTTAAGGGGTGGAGGGGGCTAAGAGGGGTTTGAGGAAAGGGAGCGAGGGGGTTTGATGAGCGGTCGGGAGTACGGGTGACATGGTGCTGAGGGATGTGGCGCTGAGCGCCACCCGACTTGACCTGCCATTTATCAGAGGATAAACAGTGGGTCACCTGACCAGGAATGCAACAGCACGATTGGCCGGCGAGGCTATTTAGTATGCAGGTGCCATTGCACGGCCGGCGCTCGCCACGCACAGACCGCGTCTGCTCCATCACAATGAATTATTGGTCAGAGGAATGATCAATTTGAATCGGCTGCATCCTAAGCCGCGGTCAGAGGGAGAGGAAAGGTGAGGAGAACAGAGGGTCAGAAAGTTGTTGTTTTTTTTTTCCCCTGTAACTCCGGGGTTCACTTGCTCCACTAGTCTCTCCTCGTACATGGAATTTTTTCTCACTCCAGAGATGGCAAAAATAAGGGAGAGGGAGGGAGGGGATTGGAGGGGTGACAACAGATGTGCTCCCTCCTTCAGAGAGCTGCTTGTTTGATGGTGACAGTGGAGCGTATCATGTAGCCTGAGGTGCTAACAGTAAATATTACAATACCACAAGATGCTCACTGCAAACACCATTTCTTGCTCTCTGCCAGTCAATTTCTCCTTTTTACCCCCGTGGTGCTGCTCTGCTGATGGTCTGACAGAAACTCAGTCTGGGTGAGCGTCTATATATACAAACACACTCATATAGATAGATATATAGATATATATATGATATATAGATATATATATAGGTTTGTCTGTGACACATAAGAGTGTACAAGGCCAAATATTCAAACATGAAATTCAACTGTGAGTCTCTTTCTGACACATTATGAACAACTTAAATCATGATGGAAAAGAAAGTAAATCAACAAGGCACCATCAGCGAGAAAAAATGGCACTTTAAAAGGGCTTTCTGCAGAATAATAGGCGAGCCGGGGATTCATGGGATTGCATTTGGCTTCCTGCGGTGCTGGGGTGTCTTTGGCTCGCTCAGTCATTTCAGACAGAGCAGTGGTGCCGTCCCACCCTGGGCGCTGTACAGATGGGCTCATGTGTGGAGAAATGAGCCGCGAGCAATCATTCTCTCCTTCTCTTTCTTCCCCCCCTCCGTCTCTCTGTGTTTGTCGACTTCTCCTTGCTTTCTGTTTACCTCTTTCTGCTTCCCCTCCCCTCACTCCCCTCTGTCTCATGTCTGTCCCTTCATCTTCGCTACCTCTCATTATCACCCCCCCCCCCCCCCCCCCCCTCCCCCTTTTTCCCCTTTTTTTTTTTCCCTCCCCTCTCTCT
>VURO01005570.1:61933-73252 GCA_015108175.1 Pelvicachromis taeniatus
CTTTGTTGTGTTTTTTGGTTTTGTTGTGAGTTGTGGGGGGGGGGGGGGGGGGGGGGGGGAGGGGGGGGGGGGGGGGGGGGGGGGGGGGGGGGAGTCACTTAGAAGTCGCCCATAAAGCACAAGCCGGAGCATTTTGCAGCAATTACAGACAGATTGGGGATTTAGATATTAGTGCCCGGTGGTCCATTAGCTGGTAATTTGCCTGTCTTTTTTTCTCCACTCTCAGCAGAGGAGTGTTCGTGCTAAGATCTCTACCACTCTAATCCTGTAAATAATAGCTGCACGGCAGCGAGAGCAGGTCTCTGATCGCTGAGTGACACTGAAGATAGCTGAGAGGAAGGTTAGAAGGATGGGTTTGTGGCACATGTGCACAGTTAAAAGTAGTGTCTCCAGACATGAGCACGATGATAAAATAACTGTGACAACATGGGCTAATCGCTTCGAATAAGAAAGCTTGTGTTTCGGCATTCGCATGCTTCACAAACCCCACTGCCTTTCAAGCGCCACATGCAAAGGCCTTTGCTGATTTGATTGACTGAGGAAGATGAGCACATTGGACACGATTCCCACATTTGATATAGCATGTGTTCTGAGAAGAATCTCAGAAAACATCTCTTCAGTATAGACAAAAAAAGTCAATATCAGACGACTCCGTAAAACCCTGGATCACTTTTAATGGCTCTCCGTTTTCACCCTTTCATTCTACATTGATGTCAAATTCATTTTACCACATGCGGCTCGTTTTGATCTGAAGTGGATCGGACCAGTGAGACATTCCTTTCAGTCGCTGTAAAGAAGTTTGACTACATGTTTAATCCCTGAGATATCTTAATGTAAGAAAATAAAGTAATTTCAACAGAATGTCTCAGTTATGCTACGTGATAAAGAAATCCTGCTGTAGAAAATGAAAGAAATCTGTGAGCACGACTCTTTGGGATTAAATTGTAAGAAATAAATGTGGTTGGTCATTGCCCCGCTTTTTCATTTTACAAAGCGGTCCAGTGGACCAGACTGGAGTCTTTGCCAGGCCGATTCTGGTCCCCGGGCCTCATGTTTGACACGCCTGTGAAACCACGGTTGAAGCTATGGATCTGTTGAGTTTTGCGTTTACTAATTGCCAAAATATGTCAGGACACAAACTCCGTCCCTGCGTGCACCTCCATAAGCCGGACTCCTTGAACCTGCCTTGCTTACACGATACTCGCCGCACTGCTCTGGCACTGAGCCGGACATGTTGTCTAGTCGCGAATTGTGAATTCAATTATACAAAATGTTTTGCGAAACTGTGTCCAAGTTTTTGACGCCCTGCTGCTCCGTGGCACCAAGAACTGAAGATCTGCCTGCTTTGATGGTGAGAATGAAAAGATGAAGATTTCTTTTCAGCAGTTCTCAAACGACAGCTAACTCTTTAGGTTTCGTGCTGTAAAGAATTTTTGCATATTACCAGATATTTTCCAACTCTGTTTAGTACAGGAATAACAGCACTGTGCAAAAGTCTTGATCCATGAATCATCTCTTTGTATTTTGCCAGACAAATGCCTTTTATTTTTATTAAGGTCGAGCACGACGGTAAAGTGCAAACTGTGTCCTGGACAGAAACAACTGTCTTATGCTGCCAACACAACTTCAGCTATTTTGCAAGCATCTGCACAGGCAGCATGCTAACACGGCCCTAATGAAGAGCCCAGAGTGACGTGAAAGCTGAGCGAATGCCGACGCCATCTCAGCAGCCGAGCTTCAACAGGTAACACAGGCAAGTGATGAGCAGTCAGGCTTGTAGCACTGAAGTGTGGAAACCACTCCGAAGTCTTTCTGGGCTGGTTTTCAACTGCTTTGTACTGTTGGCTTTGTATCCACATTTAAACATGAAAGATTGTATGTGTGTCCTCATTAGGATAGGGGTTTTTGTTCATGTGTGGGACTGTTTATAATATTAACTCGTAACTAAGTGACAATGCAAATTAGTGTCATTAATTGCCTTTGATAAAATTAATGAGTAATGTGTGACATATTACTTTATTGGAGTAAAAAACATCAAAAATGATTAAATTATCAATGCAGCAAAGTATCATTAGATTATGTAACACCATCGAGAAAGTATCGGATTGAGTTTTCAGCACGACGACGATCCCAAACACACTGCCAATCCAGTAAAATCACACTTGGATAGAAAAATACAAAGTGGAGCACTATCAGTCATATGTATCCAGTGCCTTAGGTATATTACTACTTAAGACCAATTTTTCTTGACTTTATTGTAGTATACACCAATTTAGCCAATTTCCACAGCATAGGTCAAGCACACATAATAAACTCACTTCTCAAATTAATTTAAAGTGCAATAGTTCCCAAAAGAACTGGAGTTACAATAAGAGCATAAATGGATATCCAAAGAAATATTACACAGCCAGCATGAAGAGGTCCAAAACGAGTCTCGGTGTAAATCGCCTACCGCACAACAACCGTAATTGGCTTGTCCATAAAGCTTGTTATGAGCCGCTGTTAACAGTGTATTGAAAGGGGATGGTAGTAGTCCCTGTGGCCTGGCCCTGGGATATTCAAGCTAGGGGTGACATTAATCACGGTCCGCACTTTATTGATCCTCTGGATAATGGTTCCGCTTATCACCTCGCTGGTTTCTAAAGGGGCAAAAGTCAGAACTATTCAGGGACATCCTCGCCGTTTTTCTTTTGCCCCTTCCTGTTTTGCTTATTAAGATTAGTGCATTCAGGATTATTCTCATCACCATTGTCAGCATTAGTGCTACAGAGTCCAATTCATATTATAAACAAATTAATACAACCCAAGAGCACAGTGGACACTTACTAAAAAACATTTTTCCTGTGTTCACATAATGGAGCTGTTGCGTTGGGTGCTTACTATATCAGCAGTGGCATAAAGAGGACCCATCCATCTTTCCCGTCTCCTTCTCTTTTCTCACCTCTAATCTCTGCTCTCTCATCTCTCTTTGCAAGAGGAAGAAGGTTAGCCGAAATCTCCACAGATCAATTAGGAAGCGGGACCTGCCCTTCAGAGGGAGGGAGGGGCAGGGAGAAGGAGCAAACGACGAGAGGATGAGTGAGGCAGAGGAGCAGGAGAGGTGACGAAGGGAGGGAAGAGGAGGGGGCAAAGGGTGGGAGAAGAGAAGAGATGGGAGAAGACGAGGGTTGCAGGACTGGAATGGGTGAACGGAGAAGAGGAAGGCGTGACATTTGCATATCAGCACAGCACCCCACAGTGGCGCCGACTCGCCAATCTCACTAATAAGTCAGCCACTAGTTGGCCACTTTCCTGGTCTCCCCTCGGCTCTGTGCCCTAATAGGCCGTCTCTATGTAATGAGAGGCATCCATGCTATTAGTATCTGTCAATCTGGCTGAAAGAGCCAAACTCTGGGGACCTTCTGGATCAGTGGCCCTCTTGAGGGGACTTGGCATCCCTCCTTAAGCCACAGGAGGGATGGCCCCTAGAAGCTGTAAAACCTAAAACCCTGAGCTTGGAGGACCTGAGGTTCAAGACGTAGAGAAGAGAAGAAGCAAGGCAAGAAAAGGTTCGAGGCTGGCGAGGGAAATTTAACCTGAGACACCAGCAAACTGACAAGAATGCTCCTAATGAACCTCTGCTGCCTACTTTCAACAACAAACACACTGAAAAGAAAAAGGTTTGAAAATTTGGGAACTTAAATCCAGTGTGTGGGTAGCACACATAATATAGGTGAAGTCAGGCTTACAGATAAAGTAAATAGAGGTATTACAAATTCCCCATAAAATGCTTTTTGGCTGAATTTGGACTGATGGACAAAACTCCAGATCAAAGAATAAAAGCCGATCCGAGACATCTGGAATTCGACTTCATGTGAAAAAACATGAAATTTATGCACATGCAAAATTACAGGTGAAACTGATCTTTGCACGTGTGATTTCTGAGAAGTCTCACGGGAAATGAAAACCATACTTTATATGAAACCCATTTTCTTACCAGGGCGTCAAATACTGCTATTCTGTCAGACACTGCTGGAGTCACGGGGCTGTGCACAGAGCGTCCTTTGGCGCTGGTAACTTGACATTATCTGGGATCATAATGTCGCTCTTTTAAAAAGCAAGAAAGTCTAAATGGGGAGGTTGAAGAGCTGCTGGTTTGCTCACAGGTTTAGGCACTAAAAGCAATTTGAATGGGCTCAGGACAAGATCACATTATGGGTTCAAATCACTCGTTCAGAACTTTAACCAACGCATTCTCATCAAGCAGCTGAATACGGCTGCTCTGCCTGATGTTGCTCGTGGCGATTACTGTTGCAAGAAGACTTCCAGTGTGAGTCAAAATAACAGTGAAATATTAAATTAATTAAACCGTTATCGTTTCAGGACCATGGACAGCACACAAGGCTTTCAGCACACGAGCTGCTCTTTAACACTGTTTTTAATGGTGGATCTACACTAATTCAGGTAGATCACAGATAAATGCACACACATAATTAAGGCAACTTTTTTTTTCAGTCTAGATATTTTATAGTGACTACATCTAAAGTTTTCAGTAGAAACAGGAAGCGTGGGAGTTAGTCGTCTAACCTTACTGCACAATTGACTGATTGGCTCACTTCCAAACTCGTGTCGTCTTTCTACACAACTTCATTAGTTCTGATTGGATGTCATCTCCCAAGAATATTTTAATCTCTTTTTTTCTCTTCGTTAATGAAGTCGTCACTACGTTTAATCATAGTTTGTGTCCGTTTGCATCCGTTTTTGTTTAGTTGTGGTCTAGGCCTACATTTCGCGTACACGTGTTTTACCTGTATTTAAAAGCTTGTAACTGTTAGTAACTTCCTGCAGCTGAAAACCACCTTAGTTTGCGAACTTGCGCGGCTCTCAAAATGAAATGACTCCGCCTCTGTTTGGAAAACAGCTTTTGTAAATCTGACCACACCTGTCAGCACTATTTGGGGATTGCACTTTCATGCTATTAAGTCAATCTGGCACTACGAGCTCAGTCACCCTTTTCGGATTAGATGGAATAAAAATGTAAGTCTACAGAGCAGAGTTACACCAATAAATGTAACTGTGCTCAGTGTTAATTTTATCTCTGTATAAACTGCTACTACTAAGAGAAGATGCTACAGTTAGCCCTAACTGTGATCAGTTGGTCACCCCTGCACTAGATTGTGGTTTTCCTCACCTATTTGTGCTCACTTGCTGGTTCAGGCGCCAAAACTTACTTGGCTATGTTTAGTGAAAGATCACAGTTTGAGTCAAATGCACAACATTAACCAATGAGTTCTCACACCTGGATGTTAAATACTGCTGTTCTGTGAGATACAGGTGGTAGCTCTACATTACAGATCTGGACGCTGGACACAGGCTTTTTGACCTGCTGCCTTCTGGCAGACGGTATATCCTGCAGACCAGGACCCCCCCGACACAGCAACAGTTTCTTTCTCCTTTCCATTTCCCTCCTAAACAGTTGAACTGTCACGTTGCTTCACATTGGTTCACACTGCAGCTGCGCTTTCTGTACATCCGGTGGTATTCAATTTTGTAATCCTGTATTTTTTGTATACAGGATGTTTTTTTTTTTATATTGTTGGTTTATATATACACTGTATATCTTCTAATAGTGGCCTGTCTCTTATTGACGCCTGTTTCTAATAAACACTGGTTTGAAAACATGTCACGACAAATAGACGCTAGTCTCCAATAGTAGCCAGGCGACCTTCGACCCGGAAGTCCGTCCGCGTTGTCTTCTTTTTATATTTTATTGGCGGTTGGCGAACAACTGAATGGTGCATTACCGCCACGGTATGGAATACGGCCGAGTGATGCTGCGACCAGCGGCATTTACGCTGGATGCAGCGACCATCGAAGTGGGATTATTACACTGAACTGGAACTGTCGGCTAGCAAACCTGCTAACTGTAATTTTTCTGCTCTTTTACTTCCTCTCCTGGAGAGTTGGGTGGAGAGAAGTTTCGAGGAGCACCACTCGTGCACTGGGCTACCACAGACAAGGAGACACTCAGGAGCAAAGGAGGAGCACAACTGGGAACTGCATTATTTGTGAACTGTTGGAATACGTTTGAGTCTTTTCACCTCAGTCTAAAAACCGCGCTTGGGTCGTCTTTCTCTCTCACTTCTGCAACATTTCTGAGAAGGGAATAAGAGCTGGTCTCCAATAACCGCCAGTCTCTTTTAACACAGCAACATGCAAGGCACGGGAGACATGAGTACCTCACTGTTAGCGCCTAAGGTCAAAGTTGACCTTGACATTTTTTTTTTTTTTTTTTTCAAGAAACCATATTGAGTAACAGGTCATATGAAAGAGCATGGCAAGAACTGTATGACACTTTTTTTTTTTAAATTTTGTCCAGTATGTCAGAGAACCCCACAGAATGCCAAACGTTGTCTCAAAAAAAAAAAAGCAGCATTATTTCTGTCCCTCCCACACAGTTTAATAGATATGATCTCTGAGGTTTAACAACTTTTAGAGTATTTTCCCTTTTGTGAGCAGTGCCTGCTTTCATTTCCACCTTCTGCCTGTGTCTGTTAAAATGTAGATGATGTTTCCTTTCAAACGATATTCACCGAATCCCTGCAATTAAGTAAGCTCGTTCCCCTGCTACAAAAAAAAAAAGAAGCCATTTTTAGACCTGTGTCATAATAATACGGTGAAACTCGCTGTGGGAGGGAACATCTCGGCCTTGCATCATTTTACACATTTTTAATCTTGTGCATGAGTGGTGAATATTTCTGCCCCGAGATAAATAATCTGTGATTTTATTTTATATTTTTCAATAAGCACTTTAATGTCGCTGCAGATTTGTTCAAATATGTTCTCCTCTCCTCGGGCAAAGTGTGGCTGACACCAGACAGTTTTCATATATGAATAGAGTGGCATTAAGTTAGGGATAATCATGTTCTGCCGCTAATTTAAGGTAATGACAGTATGAGTATGTGAGTGCATACTGTCTCCATCACTTTCTCCCCCCGCAGCCCTCCCTCATGCATCGGTAATGAGGCGTAGGCTTATTGACTGAGGGTGGAGATATGATTATCTCTCCTCCATGCCTTTACCTCCCTCGTCCGCATTCTCTCACTCTCTCCAGTCCCCGGCCATTCATCAGAGGCGGATAAGGCATGTTTGTTGCATGTATATTGATTTGTGCTGATTGTAAAAAAAGCAGGGAGACTCATCAAAGATGGAGGCAGAGGCACAGAGAGCCTACTGGGGGCCCCGGTGGTGTCTCTGCAGCTCTGCGTGCTCTCCAGCTTCAACGATCCACTGGGGCTTCAGCGAACATAAAGAATCAGCTCCGACTTTACACCAACGTTAAACATTTTTTAAAAATGTTATTCTCCAGAAAGCTCTACTTCTTCATCGTGTCTTTATTTTAGAAGCTATCAGGCTCGTGTCACTTTCAAACGAGAATCAGGGTTGAAAATTTCTAATAAAAGAAATGAAATATTGACACTGGCTCCAAAAGCAGGCCAGTGCTCAAACCCCGCCATGTTAAAACGTCCAACTTTACAATCTAAATAACCATAATTCCAGCATGTTTTGTTAACAGGTGTGCTGATACAAGCAAATGTGTTGTTGGTGTCTTTTAGAGCATTTGAGCCATTTTTTGCTCAGATGCCTCCATATATCGATGAACTACTGCAGCAATATGTAACGTTTAGATCTCCGAGGTCTGCTGAACAAAGCTGGTTGGCTGCATCTTAAATGGTGACTGTGCGTTTGAGGTTTTAGGCTTGTGTGACTGAGCCCAAACCAACTTGATTGCCTCATTAAAGCCTCATTCCCAGTCCATGTATCCTGCCTATTTCCCTGTGGTAGCTGGGATAGGCTCCAGGATGAAAGAGAATGGATGCGTGGATGATCTGCATACCTGTGCAGAGATTAGTTGGACACACATACATTTTATTGTAGGTTGCCAGGTTGTGGTCACAAGTGGGGTGAAAATATATGCATTGGGCTGTCTGGAGATGGGATTTCAATGAAGATCTTGGAACTTGGGTGACGTTAAACGCGCACATAAAGCTCACAGAGGCATGCGCAGTACAGTGTGGGTGAGTTTCAGATACTGTTCATCTACTGTAGTTTTTTAGGTTTGGGAGTCACCTTGTTGGTGCAAAAATGTTACTCTGTCTGTCAAACTGTTATCGTTGGCATTTTTCACAGATTCAGCTAAAGAAATGGAAACATGATGTGTTTTTGTGACTGGTTGCTAGTAACAATTTAAATTTGTAACAATTTAAGTAACAATTTAAAATTGGTTCTTTCCTAAGCTGCCTGTTTGTGTATACACAACACTGGTCCATCCGTTGAGTTAAGAGACTTTTTTTATGCTTCAATGGGTTCATTCATAGGTCAGAGTTAAGTGGGATAATGAACGACAACATTCCTCTGAAAATGGTCAGGTACAAGGACTGAATGGGTGAAAACGCAGCCAATGTCCAAAGAAACCTTTTCAAAGACCTTCAGAAAGGCGGGAGAACTATTGTTCATGAGCGCTTTAAAAATGACAACAAAATCGGGCTCCTTGGAAACAAAATATAAAGATGTGAGGGGCAGCTGAAGACTTTTGCAAAGCACATCATTCATGCAAAGCATGGAAGAAACATCGAAGCAGGAGAACATGGGCCGATGGAACAATGGGAGTGTTGTGGTGGCAGGTACGGCTTGCACATGCACAAAGTTTCCAACATCTTGATGTTTCAGTTTGACAAAAGCCAGAAGCTACTGATGATTATCCCTATAAAAAGCCCCACTTCACTGGATCTTCTGCGCGGCACACCATCTGTATTGGCGTGCTTTCCGTGAACCTTTCCACGCCTAATGGCAGGCTACCACTTGGCGTAATATGCGGCTCGCTGTAGTCCTGTAATGCATGCTTCATCTTATCAATCTGACCCAATAACCCCCAACCTGAGAGGAATCACAGCACTCGAAAACTATCAAAGCATCCTCTAGAAGTGCATTTGTTGCTCGTATTGTGGCTATATGAAGAGTTGGGGCACTTCCACTCGGGCTAATGAGTTTGCTGGCAGCGTCGCTCTGTGTCTAATGACATCATTGACACTGATGCTACATATTGTGTCACAGGCCTCTGGCAATCGCTCAGCAGCTGATGTCCTCACTTTGCCACCGGGGGCACGCCTGCCTGGCACCGGCGGAGTGACGGTTTTGGCAGGGCCGGCGGAGTAACCCCGCTGCTACTGTGGCACAGTTTGCAGGACACATCAATTTGTCCCCCGCTATTGTGAGAGACGATCTCCCTGGCTACGATCCAGAGCTCGTCGCCTCGGCCTCATCTGCATATCTTTGTTATCCGGTGCTGGTTCTGAGGGAGAGAAAAGGTAGAGAGAGAGGAAGAAGACAGACAGAGGGATGACGTGTTGTGCGCCTTGCCATCTGGGCTCTGTTTCTTCAACGGCCACAAATTAAAACTCAAACCTGTATGGAGAGGATGAGGCGGAGGAGAGGTGGTGGTGGTGGCGATGGGATAGAATTGTCAAAAGGCAACAATACTTCTAATCTCTTTCTCCCTCTGTGCATTTTCAAAAGATGGAGGCGAGGAGGAGGGGGGCCGCTTTAATAATTAGAGGGGTAGAAAGCTCAAACAGATGAAACAATGTCCCCCTCCTTTCTTCCCTCTCCCTATCGTCTGTAATGACTCGCGCGTTGATGGAGAGGGCTCTTTGAGGATGACATTCAAATGCTGACATTTGAATTATGTCTGTTTATCAGAGGGAGAATGGCCCGCCCGCTTTTGTTGTGCCTCCTTCGGCGCGCAGACTCGCCAGTTGCAGGTACTCAAGCCGGCGGGTTCATTTTAATCACGCATGCACGCACGTTGACGCGCACCTCGAGTATTGCCTCACAGAAATCCTGAAGGGGGCAATTTTAGATGGTTTGGTAAAAGTGCGGGAGAGTATGGGGACAGTGTACACTAAAAAAAAAAAAGAAAAAACTTTAATGGGTTTTATTTCAAGCGTTTACAGCGGAAGAGCCATCAAATTGTAACAACCAACATAAAATCACTCATCGTCACTAATCCCCGCCTGGATTGCCGGTTTATCTGCACGGCTTATTTCCTCACGAGGACGAGCGCGGACGCCGTTTTGCGGCCACACAAAAAAAAAATGCTGAATCCCGTCGCAATCCATGTTAACCTTCAGGAAGCATCATGCACTTAGGGGGAGATAAAAATTTGCATGGGGAAGATTTATTGTCTATCACTAAATGGGCTGCAATGCAAAACAAAGGCTACTCCACAGCGGCGGTGCGGTCCCTCCTCGGATGCTTGTCAAAGTTGAGATCTAAAATCGGGGACGATCCATCACGTTGGCACATGAGAAATTATGGAATTCACCCCGAGGAAATGTATTCACGGGACGCGGGTGCAAATGGCTGTTTAACAAAGGCACTCAGAAGTCAGTGGTAAACGCAGGTCTGCAAGGTGTGCAAAACCAAGAGAGGAAGCTACAGCCTCCGATTATCAAGCTCGCCATCTGAGGGCTGTTTCACTGCTGTACACCCCCCTCCTCCCCCCATATTACATTTCACAAGTGAAATATTTAAACATGCATACATATTGAAACGATCAGCCTGGTTTGATAGTGGAGAGTAGCTCTGCTGGGAGAGACGAAGAAGAAGAAGAAGAGGGCAATTATCTGCATTTTTCCATTAATTATGAGACGAGACTTTTAATGTTCTGTCAATGTAAAATATACAAGTGAGGGCATGTAGCATGAGCTATTTGCATTAGCAAGCTGGTGTTAACATATATGGATTTTTAATTGGGAACAGGCAACATGTTGTTGTGTCAGTACGGGCAACGTCAACGACTTTCACTTTGAGCTTTTAAAGTTTCGTCTTCCCCTAAAGGCCATATAAAAAAGGTGAATGTATCGCATGTTTAGCATTTTGGTCGCAGCCTCCCTGATTTTTTGGGGAGTAAGGAGTAATGCATATGTATCTGAGCTAAGGCTAGAGACCTATTGGGAACCCCCTCGATGTCTTGGACAGGGGGACATATGTATTCTCTGATAGGGACGGACCGATCGGTCTGATCCTGACCTAAATTACTGGATCAGATATTGGGGAGAAATACAAAATGTAACGCGATCCATTAAATATCACAAAAGCACCTCAAAAAAACTTGCGACATGGCGTAACCCAGCTCACGACCTTAGCGCGTCGGAGCAGTATTCATCACGTGTTGTGTGCGAGACCTGTCGGCGGTCTGGAGTTATTATGTTGCAGGATAAACACCTTCATGGTTCACAAAAAAAAAAAAAAACACAAAAAAAAATAAACTATGAAACT
>VURO01005574.1:7399-21047 GCA_015108175.1 Pelvicachromis taeniatus
GGCTTGAAGTCTATCCACTTGCACAGTCACACTGCACTTTCAAAAGGAATCTTCACAGTCAGATTATTTCTTATTTTTTCCTCGTGTGCTTTGTTGTCTAATGAATTCTCAGGTCATCCAAGAGGAAAAGCAGCAACCCGCCTGTGGCTTGAAATAGTGTTTCGTATAATTTTGCTGCATTTTAAACGGCAATAGGTGAACAACATTAATCACAATATGATTCTGAACAGTGTGGGCGACTTCTCGTCCAGCAGGATGTGAAGGATCTGGAATAAAAATGTTACATCCTATGGTTTCATCATACTTTCAATTTTTTTTTTTTTTTTAATTTAAATTTTTAGGACACAACAGACACTGTAACTTAAAAGTAATTATCTAATTACCCAAAAGACTCCTGTAATGAAATATTTTCTGTATCCTTTTAACAAAACAGTAAGTAAACCCAGAGGGGAAAATAGTGTCTTTACTTGCTGTCAGTTTATAAATCAGAGTTTATTTATTAAAGCTTTTGATCAAAGTGACTGTGAGCATCTTAGTGCAGGTTTTTTCATGTGAGGCTTTACAGTGAAGAGTAATCTACATCTTGACTGGTGTCAAAACAAAGTACACATATATCAGAACTTTTTAATTTAAATGTACTTAGTGCCTTTAAAGTACAGTAAGCTTTTTTGAGGTTATTCACTAGAAAAAAAAATGCTGCACTCATAAATACAAATTAATTAGGTTTGTGAAAGCTGCCATGTTGTCTGTTGAAAACAGCAGCCAAGATGGACAATGCAATTGTATGTATGTGACTAGAAAAGCAGCCATATTACACCTCAAAAAATACTTTTCTACATATCAAAAATGTGCAACTATATATCACCATTTAACATTTGCATATGTATATTTTCATCATCTCTTTCTTCTTTTGTCTTTCCTCCTCTTATTCTTTATCTGCCTCCTCCACCACTGCCCTCTCTACTCCTTCATTGCCACTTCATCTTCTTCCTCACCTCAAGTCTCATCTCCTGAACTGAAGTCACAAAAACACGCTTAAACAGGCTTATTTAATTCTGATATTGTTGCTCTTACATATTGTCTGCCGATTAGACAAGCAACCCTTCTGTTTCTGGGCAGTTCAGTAGCAGCTGGTTATAATCTAACATTATGCCAGTTAATGTTATCCTAAAAACAAGTCTTTCCAACAAAGCTAGATCCACTTTCAAAGAAGGTTTCACTAATGCCAGCTCACAGCAGTGCTTACCAACAGAAAGGTTCAGGATATCCTCAACAACTCAACAGTATTCCTGTCCTTGGACAGAAATGAGCTTCACTGACTCATGAACTTATTCCAAACTCCTTTTACAAAGTTTTACAGCCTCCACCAGAGTAAATAGACATGCATAGACTATAGATGAACAGCGGTCAGAGTTGTTTGCCCTTGAGCAGCCACAATAGCCAGGATTATCCACTTGAATTGTAAAGGGAGCTCAATTCAATCTACTCATATCTAGTGGTGACATTTTAAACACTGTACCTATGCTAAGCTACAGTATATTATTACCAACCTCAATCATTTTAAATGAACCTGTCTAGCCTTTTATTTGTTTGAGCACTACTAGACCTATTTTGTCATTTCTATATGCTGTGTTAAAATACATTTACGGTTAATGACAGTATACGATGACATTTGAAAGGTAAGCCTCAAAGGTTATTCAGGTCTAATTCACAGGGTTTGAGAACATGTCACGACAAATAGACGCCGGTCTCCAATAGTAGCTGGTCTCCTTTAAGCACCGGGCATTTTGCCCTTTCGTCTCCACTGATAATTTCGTTAAATCCGTCTGAGAAGGGAATAAGAGCCGGTCTCCAACAACCGCCGGTCTCTTTTAAACGCCGGGCCGTCAGACTAATTTTTTGAATAAACGCCGGGGCTACTATTGGAAGATATACGGTAATCTATTTCCCAACCATTTGGTGAGTGGTTGCTGGCTATCACTGGGTGAAATAGGTTGCAAAGAAGATGCCACACCAACCTCCCAAACCTCCTTATGATTGCTTTGGTCATCAGCAGCAGTTTGCATGAAACACCAAATCCAAAGCATCAAAAGGATGTTTTCAGAGCAGCACCATAAATCCCTTTTCAAACAGTTTTACCCAGTGACTGCCAGCAAATTCCAGCAATGATTCACAAACTGGTTGCAGAATATATGTTTCCATAGCAAGCAGTGCTTACCAGGTGCTCACTTGCTGTCTTCAGGTCTGCGTGAATGGGGCTTTAGCGATTAAGTTCACAATGACTGTTAGCAACCACTTGCATCCGGCTGGGAAAACATATTATCCCATTTGTCAGATATAGAGCTATCAGATGGTCACTGCCTGTTCTCGGGGTCTGTGAGACAGAAGCCTAAAATTTTCACACTTCTTCCTGTGTGACTTGACTTGTAATCCATGCTAAACTAAGTTTAGAAACAAACACACTGGTGTTCTTTTCACAGCTGGCATGCTTGCTTTGAATGGGGTTCATGGTCAAAGGTTAAGACAATTGTGACAAATTGTGACAAATTCTCATTCCTTGTGGCACTGGGATAGTGTGTCGGTGCGCTTCGCCAACTAACCATGGAACCAGCTAAAGGAGTTCTTAGAAAGCAGGATGTTCAGGTAGTGGATAAGGAAAAGTACTGCAACAACCACGTGTTTGTGCAAGAGTGTTTGCATGTGAGTGTGCCTCGTTTTCATGGATATCAACTTGTCTGTGTACATATGGAGGAAGAGAAGTGCTGCTGGGTGACCCAGTGTGACAGAGAAACTATTTGAGGCCTTTGCCTTTGATGTCTGTCCAACAACACAGCATGATCTTTTTCTGTGAGCTGTCGGAGCGCTTATGATTTCATGGCAAAAGACATTTCAGTGCACCAGTCTGATTTTCCATCGTATTCAAACTGAAGCTGAAAATGAATTTCTGCTCTTTTTTGTTTTTGATATGTGCTGGCACTTGGAAAGGAGGCTTATTTAAGTCACCCTTCATTTATTGAAAACTGATGAGGAATCCGCTGAAGCTTAACATCTACCTCGATGTGCAAATGCCTTTTTTTTTCTCTGGCTCCTTTCCTTTGATGAATTTTCAAAAGATTAAAGGCATTTTTTAAGGCAGAAATTTTATATGTCACCTTAACAAGTGTGTTATTTGCTAAAGTAAACAGAATGTTACAGTTCTTCTCTTCATAACTTTTTATGAAGGATGTGTAAATGTTTCATCGTTTCCTTTACTCTTCCTCTCTGCCCTCCATCTCTCCCTCTGAGCCATGTCTTCCAGTCATACCCAAGGCTATCTGAGTCTGTGGCCAAAGGCAGAGAACTAACAGTTTGGGAGTGTGATTGGAAACTGTGACAACAACTGATCCCAACTATTACATTTTTGGCTTAGATAACATTTGCTGCAGCAGTGAAGGTTTAAGTGATAAGCACATACTGCAGCTCACTACTTAGATATTATGAAATAATATCATATTAATTACATTATTATATTATAATAATATTTTATAAGAGCTACGATTACTTTCACTGGATATAATGAGAACATGTACTTTTAGACTAAAAGCAGAAACATAAGATGTCTTAACTTTTCATTCTTTTCTTTCACATATTCACATACACATGAATAACAATGTAAAGAACAAATCATGAATCATTCATTTTTCCTGTAGTGTTTTTGAAACTTAATTGCTCAAAACAGTGTTCAAAAACCATGGCCATTCAACAACAACCTTTATTTTGTGGAAAACACAGAGACAGTAATCTCTGTAGCAAGGGGAAAAAACTTACAAATTAGATTTTTTTTTTAATGTTCAGAGCTTTCAAAGAAATTAATAGGAAGGACAGGAACCTATTCTCACAATTCTGCAGTTTAATTTTGCTCCACTCCTCTTGTAGTCTCTTCTATAGTTCAGTATGTAGAGGGTTTATTAGCTTTTCCTGTGTTTCTGAATTGAGTTCAGTTTATGACTCTATGGCTCTATGTTCTGAGCTTCCGTGTAATGCTTTTCCCATTTCGCTATGTGATAAAGTTCATTGTCTTGCAAAAAAATTGCCAGCTAATTGGAAGTTGCTGACACTGCTGACATGGGTTCTGTTGGACATTAGCATTCACCTTGCTGTGTAGCTGTATAAAAGACCTAACCATCCATTCATTTGGGCAAGAGGCTCATTGTCCACCAGTGTACAAAGCACTCTACTCCAAACAGACTTCCTCATAAACTGGGTGCAGCTTGATAGGAAATATAATGTCTCCCATGTGACTCAACTAAACTAACAGTGAACTTCAGACATTTCACACTCCAAGGCAAATTTCCTTTTGTTCTGTTCTGCTGTGAGACAAGCAGTTCGAGCCAATGTTAAACCATATGGACACTGTTGGGGGACCCGGGTCACTCAGTCTTTGTAAATACTCAGTATTCTAAAACCTTAGAGCAGCTGTGTAACAGTAGAGTATATGTTTGATTTTCATTTTGTACAGTATATGACAGTAATTGTTACATAACAACCTTGATGTCAAGATTCGTTAAACAAGTGGGTCCAGCTCATTGCAGAATGTGTCAGCTGGAAAATGTTCAAAGGTTTATTTGTAAAGATGAGGAATGTACAACAGGGATTTTCAGGAATTTATTGCAAAGCTAAGTTTCCAGTACTTTCTGGGGAGAGTAAGCAGGCAGGGGAATTTCAAAAAGCCAGAACTCTGACCAAAAACCTGCTGACACACAAGGGGGGATTGTGCAATGGAAGAGAGGAAAGACGAGGTAAGTCTTTGGCACACACATCAAGGTCAAAACATAGCACAAGAATGGTTAGAGGTTAACTGCCAACCTGAGCATTACTGCCACAGTAGCAGACAGTGTCTGGGGAAGAACAGGGGGATGAACCTGTTCGCAAATGGGAACAGGACGCTATGCATACGAAAGGTAAGCACAAGGGAAGGGGAAGGAGAAAGAGATGAATGAGAGGTAGAGAAAGTCATGTCAGCATTAGAAAATGGACAGGCATCCCTTGTGCTTACCTTTTGTATGCTTAGCTTCCTGTTCCCACTTGCGAACAGGTTCATCCCCCTGTTCTTCGCCAGATATCGCGTCTAACCATTCTTATGCTGTGCTATGACCTTGATGTGTGTACCAAAGACTTACCTGGTCTTTCCTCTCTTCCATCACACAATTTTAGGGCAATAATATCTTTATTTGAGGTATGTTGGATAAATGGAACACAATGATACATACCTAATATCACCATTAGCTAATTTAGAAATGCATTTTTTTTCCCATCAGCTTGCCTCAGCCATGCCCAGTTTCTCTTTCGTTATCACTGTCTCTACAGTCAAACCTTCTGTCTCTCACAACTTTCTGGCATTTTCACCGCTACCTGATTCCATCACACTGAGAGCAAAAGCCTTTAAACCCATTAAATCCTTCCCAATTCAATTTCAGGATGGCAAAACTACCTTGTGGGCTGCTGCCAACCAGGATTCTGTCATAGACAAGGCCCCACGATAATAAGAGACCCCTCCAGGTTTTCTAATCTATCAGTGCTTCCTAGGCTGGCAGGAGCAGATGCTTAGATATTCAGTTCAACTCTGCTGTGACATGAGACCACCGCCTCAGGTTTCTGCGGGTGGACAGAATTTTATCCTGCCCATACAAGGCTGCAGTAAGGTGCCTTTATGGCACAATGGACCAGGATTTAATCAACTTGAGAATTAAAAAGGGACTGCACCACCCCATACCTACTGCTGTGCCCAGCTGGCTTTCATTTTTCAAATACCCATACTGGAACTTGTGCAGAGAGAGTTATCTTTCTTGAATCCTGAAACAAACCAATAACTTACACAAGGATGGAAAATATGAGTCCTTACCACAGACTTTAAACTTAATTTAGTGGGACACATAGACATAGATGTTTTGAATGTGCTTTGAATGGACTAATATGACAAAGTCCATGACCTTCCAAGTTTGTTCAAAAACAGGAAAAATGTTTCCAACCTGTGACTGAACAGTTGCTATGTCAGAGAAGCAAATGCCAAATCAATACCCGTTAGCTGATTATTCTTGGTGTCCTTGCAAAGAAAAGTTGCACTTAAAAGGCAAAGGGTATCAGATGAACCATTTGTCTCTGGTTCTAACCGAAACATGCAAATAGCCTGGTTGTGATCTTGAGAGATTCCCAAAGGTGAGAGCAGCTGGTTGCAAAAAAAAAAAAAAAAAATATCCCCCATAGGAAATGGCAACACATAAGTCCCACCCATACATAACTACCACTATTGTTTTGTAGCACATGGTCTAGTTCTATTCTGTGTGTCCACTATATATCATTACCAGCTTTGGCTATCATCAGTACAAATCACTATATTTTGTTGACATTACATTGTCTGTGGTCACCATATCATTTGCCATGTGTACACCCCTTGAGTCACTCAGTCTGCTATGATCAGCTATTATGTTTGACACGGCTGATCTTTGTCATTAATAAACAAAGATATCATTTCAAAAGGATATTTACCTCAAAATAACAGAGGGTATTCTCCGGAAACATCACACGTTCACATTGCATCAACACAAACTAGCATCCTGTCTCAAATCTCTGTCTACCCTGTTTTCCAACCATCCCTGCACTTGCATGGACACACAAAAAGTAGCAAAGCCATCTGGTGGGGTGATTAAAGCTGCAGCATCTTTCCCATCCTGCAACAGAATATTAGCCACTGAACATTCTAACTTTGGATGAAGAAGCTGTCTTTGTTTTTGAGAACATTTTTAGAATTATAATAGCCTTTGCTGGCATTGTTAGAGGGTAGTTTGTGGTTTATGCGTGCGTGCTTTAAATGAACATTTTAAAGGCTGATTGTTGTTGTTTCCCTGTAATGTATCACATTGTTAACATTGTTACTATGTTCTTTCTGCACTGTGCAAGTGTAACATCTTCTGATGCACAAGAAATATGGATTTAATCATAGCAAATAGCTGATTGATTGCTTGAACAAAAGCATAACAATTTGGATAAAGAAATCTTTAGTTGGGGGTCGAGATCATAGTGATCATGTTAACACATGGTGTAATATACAATCCTATCAAGATTTTAAATGAAAATGTACAAATATAAAATACTGGCTCACTGCCACTCTGTGGTATTATAGGCTCTTTCAAGGTTTTTGTAACCATAAACAAAGATATTCGTTGAAACTTTATCCACAGTTTGTTTTTCATATGGTTTTCAATTACATATCCACGCACAGTTATTTCAAGTGTTATCACGTGACTATAATCCCTTGACCTTCTGCTCATTATTCTATTTTATTATGAACAAAATATGAATTTTTATTTTATTAATTTTTAAGCATGGTGAATTTCGTATTTTGAATAATGAATTTATACACATTATATCAGGTTTTTATCAGAAAGTTAGAGATGCCCTGATTACCAAAGCATTTGTCTTTTCTTCGCCTTTTTCTTCTGCTAATCTACAGAGTCGGCTCAAGCAGACCCTGCAGAGTAAAAGCTCAGCCCGCAACCACCTGCAAGCTGACGTCTTGCTGTTTAGACCCTTATAATCCACTATGATTGCAGGATTTTATTTGTGGCTGTGCCGCAGTGTGAGAGAACCGAGGGGTCAGTCAGCTGAAAGACAGCAGCTGGCAGCTACTTACATTTTTGTGGATCCTTAAGATCCCAGACAGTCGCACAGCAAAACAGCCAAAACCTCAGAGCTCCTCAACAAAAGAAACGTTTTTTAAACTTTAAATACATCCACTACTGGAGAGCAAAGATTTAGTCACTGGCATAGTTACATAATGTGTAAGTATTATGCAGTCCTTGGAAGTTCTTGTTGTTTCTTCTCGGGGCATGCAATACTGATTAGAAATGATAAATAATGTAGTTCGTTTTGTTTTAATTTCAGTTAGTATTAAAAAAAAACTTCAAGCTGTTAATTACAACTTCCCAAATAAAATAAAAAATATCATAGAAGCACAATTATTTTTCGTAATACTCTTTGTTAGCTCGCAAGTAACAAAAGCTGTCTTAGAATAAAGACTTTCATATGACTTGATTTCTTTTGGTTGATTTTAAAGGTACAGTACATAACAAATGTGAATACACAATATAGAAAATCAACACAGCCATCTCAGAGCCACTATTCTGTGACAACAAAGGCGCAGCCCCGATAAAATCTCACCACTGGAGTTTCATGTAGTCCAATTTATAATCCAAGGAAGACACATCAAAGACACAAAGAGAAGATAGCACTGACTGATTAAGATTTGTTATCCTTGCCCCTTTAAGCCAAGACCTCTAGCCATATTATCAATTGTGCTTCCACTTCCTTGTACATGGCTTGTGATGTCCTTGCCACCAGCATCATATAGAAGCCTGTAGATCTGGTACTTATAGGTCTATGGGCTTCTACATGATTAGTGAATATGTATCCTCTTAGTAGATCACCATGCAGGGTGACTATTAAATGATTTCTGTGCTGAGCAGTGTTCCCCGATGGCAGATTACATACATCAGTTACTCTATTGTCTATGTGACACTTGCACTAAAACACCATTTTTACCTGTGAGGCACTACTTCTTCCTCTCACATTTGACAGAATGCAGACGAGACACCTGCAATGACTCACTATCACCTCTTGAGATATGACGGTATAACAAGACAGGACAGAGCCAAGGTTATCCTGTTAGTATGCTCCATTCAATACATATCCCTGCAAGACAACACACAAGTGCCTTTGATGTGATGTCAGAAGGGTTTTAAATTGTGATGATAACGTTGTCTATTTTTATGGAACATTTAAAAATGGAAAGCTTACTTGTTGTGCCTTTAAACTTATGTGTACTCCAGAAATGTTTAAAAGTGGGTCATTTGTTAGTGCCAAAACTTAATTAAATATCCCATACGGTCCCATCTGTACCCAGCCTCATTAATTATTACTTTTCCCCAGCTTCAGTTATCCCTGTAATGATTAACAATATGTTTTGGGTTAATCTCTTTGTAAGGGAAGAGATTTTTGTTAGAGATAATGCAAAAATTCTTCAACCGAGTGTGTTGTTAAATACTTTTATTGACCTCCACAATTTAGAATTGCTGAAGTCTGATGTTGCATTGACAGAATTTTTCTTTTCATTTCAAAGTGTGAAGCTCTAACGAAGGCCCAGATTCACAAACGGCTCTCTCTACCTTTTTTGTTGTATATTTTATTATTCTTTCTAAGTCCTGAGGATTATGAACAAAATCTCAGCGTTCATAAAATAAAAGCACTTATTGCAAAAGCTAATTTGTTGACCTTGTTATTTGTTGGCTTTCAAGAAATGATATTATAAATATACATACAAAAAAGTATAACAAGCATAAACAAAAGCACTGCAAAGCAATAAGTGAAACAGCAGAAAATACTAGACCCAGATACATAACAACAGTGAATCAAAATGAATGGATGGATGATGGATGGATGAAAGAAAAGTAAGCTGTGTTTAGGTCTGTTTTTCCTTTGGCTGAGATGTTTTGAATTCCTAGCACTGCTCTACATTTCCATAAACAAGACACTAAAATGTGCATCTGTCTTTTCTCACGTACTGTTCTTACACATAGACATACTTAGCAAAGCTTCCCTGCTTAAATGTGCCTTGCATATTTTATCCGTGGACATTAAACAAAGATGATGTCAGCATTCAGAGCTGTTCTTCTTTTAACTTTACAGAATTGGTTGTGTGTTCCTTTGACCGACACACAATCTGCCTCTGATCTTCATGCACATTTCAGACAAAAACGATATCCACTTATAAAAGGATTAATCCATAATACTAACCATGGCCACAATCCCCACAAGGTAGCTTTAAAGGCTCTTTTGTGTGCTCACAGGTGTAGGTTTATAAGTTCCAGTGCGCCCATTGTTAGTATCACGAAAGACATGGTGGCTTTGAAAATATCAGTGGATTTGGGGCATTGTCAGTTTGTTTTTTATTTAGGATGAAGCTATTAACACAGTAGATGAGTGTCCTTGCAAGAGATGAAATTGACAGACACTCTTCACTTTGAAATCCTGGCTTTTGTGACAACACAAAATGAATGAACTACTGCAGTGTAAAGTGTGAGTTCTAATAAGACTGTGTTTTGGGCTGTGGGATGTTAGAGCAGGAGATTAGCAAACTTATTTGCTTGAGTCAGATGACATTCATCAAAGTGAAATGTGAAAGTTTGCCATTTCACACAAGCAATGCAGACATTTTGAGAAGGTTAAACTGATAAACGTACTTCTTTGACAGGTTTTCTCACGTGGAAAATGTGTCACTTTGCAGACTGGGTGACATTGAAAGGCGATAAAAAATGTAGTTCTTGAAAAATAAAATCGATTTTATGTGTTTAAATGTGTGGTTAGCTCTGAAACTACATGGCACATTTGTAATAACTATGTTAAAGTTAACCATTTCCATATCAGGTGGGGTTCTCATCTATCACTGTCTAATAATACATCTCATACCTTCAGCTGGAATCTGTCTATACAGTAATAGCATGTTCACAAGAGAACAAACAGTCTTACAGGCCCTGCATGTCAGCACAAAGATACACCTGTTAGCTTTGGGATTCAGTCCAATGGACCAGCTGAGGGCTGGAGTTTGAGTTTATCAACCTAATCCATAAGCATGTGTAAGGTGTGAGGGGTCCTGTGCACCCCTTTGCTTTTAAAACCTGTCTTACAACCACACAGCACATGTTCTCCAGCAGGCTGAGAGGGCCAGTGCTGGTTTTGCTTTTCGTGGGTGGAAGGTACAGAGAAGCAAAGACTACCTATCAGTGTTCTCCTTAGGATGAAGTTGTCCTTCTAGTCTCTATTGAATACCGAGCTTGTCACAGAGGAACTAATTAACATGGCAACTTGTACAGCCGTGCAGTTCTTCCACCATTCAGTCTGTATCCCATTTGCATTTGAGAGCTGTTTGAAGGCAGTAATTCAGCAGAAAAATCCTTGTTTCTCTTCAGAACACCCACATTAGCTCACCTACAGAATTGGAAGCGTCTTTCAACTTCAGGCTCATAACGTACACATTTTAATGCTGGCACATTTTTTAGCTTTCTAAATGTTTATTCTGCTAAAAAAAAAAACAACAACTCATCACTGAATCCCCTTGTAAACATCATACTCTTCTGTCACCAAGATAAAGTTTCAAACATCTACCTAAAGCCTTTGACGATCAAAATTTTGTAATTCTTATAGTTATTACAGTATGAGGGCCAAAAACTGAGAAAAGTTCTGAAAATGAATGTTATTAAAGAATGTGACTTTAATGAAACAGTCTATTTAAATTAAACAAAAAAAAAGACTTCAGAAGAAGAAAAAACAATCTACAAACTGGTAACAAAGGGATGACCCCTCGACGTTTAGACCGACAGGAATCGTTGGCTCTGGTGTGTTGTAGAACATTTTCCTGGGTCCACGTGACCCCTAAGCTTAAAAAAGAAAATCTAAATCACGACAAACGATGGCAGTGGCGCCCACTAGGATGTCAGTGCCCCCATCCACAAGACATCAGCCGTCGATGAATGGTGCGACATGAAAATAATGTGTAAATGTAAAATATGGCTGTTATCACCGGCTCTCAAAGTAATTAACGCTAATGAGAGCGTCTAACAACTCTTACACGTGGTTGTAAAAGCTGATGAACTCTGATTGGTGCCTGGAAGTAGTGACCACTACTACAGCTGAAGCGTATGACACTCATCATCCAACTACAATGCTGTGCTCTCCTGGGAAATCTTGGTTTCGGGCATTTATGTAGATGATAATTGTGATATGTACCCACCTAAACATTGGAAAAAAAAGGTATGTTTCATGGTGCTCCCAGATGGGGTAGTGACATCATTACTGACTTGGATTAGGAACTATGCCTGTGAGAAAAAAGGGAAATAAGATGATTGGCCAAAATTCTTATTATTACTATTATTTTACACTGATTAATGGTACAATTCTTAACCTAGATATGTATACCTAAATTGTTCATTTTTATTTAACTACATTTAAATAATTTATATCTAATAAATATAATTTTTCTATACACATTTGTGAGTTACCATCCTAAAGAAAACTTTCATATAATTATATCTGCTTTGGGAAATAAAGAATTTCCACCGCGTCTTAATAATCAACGGGCCAAGGAGACAGGTGTATTATATTAACAGATCCAAATTGCTAAGGTGAAGACAAATGACAGCGACACCGTGAGGTCACAGGGGATGGGAAAATGGTAGGAGGAGGAGTATGGGTGCGCACAGCTCGGGTTCTTTGAACGGGCACACTAAAGCAGCGGTGTAACCGATCCCAGCTGCTACTGTGTGGGGAATTGAGAGCTATTCCCGTCCCCCGTATGTTGATCACGTGTCCTTAGGGGACGTTTGCTTTGGGGATCACTTTAGGAGGTAAACGCAGCGCGCCAGTGCGCGTAGCCAAATTGGAGAGAAACATCCTTAATAATCGTAATGATTTATCGGAGGATCAACCGGATCACTTTTGTTTCGGGGCGTTGTCATACACCCTGTACAGTGGCTTGCTTTACACAGACCAGTAAGATACTGGCACTCTTTGTGTGATCCATGACTCACTGACTTGTCAAAACTTCTGCGCTTACGAACCGCGATCTTTGCTGCGAGCATCACATTGTTGCCATCTCCTGCAACGAGTCGACGTACGGAGCTGTCACTGCGAGTCAAGGTAGGCTGTGCTTCTTTTATGTGTCTTTTTGTGGCGGAATAGCGAGAGTAACATGCACGAGGGGACACACACTGGCTAGGTGCCTGAGTTAGTTTGTGGAAGGCACACGCTGTGCAGTACTGTGGGTTCCAGGGTTGCAACAGTGTAATGATCCATGTCTAATGATACAGTAAGTGTATGACGAGCCCTTATCGGTGTACAGAAATCTGCAGCATGAAGAAGTGAGTAAGTGTTTCCCTAATTTTCTGCTTCGAAAAAGACGGCGAGAAAAACATGCGCTCTCGTTTATCTGTAATGTGGTGGGTAAATATTATGTCAGGGACGTAATGCATGTGTTTAATGTTCACAGTAGCCTGCAAATTTATTCTGAAAAGTTTTTAAGAGTGCTAAAATTTCTGCACTCCTCCTCTTGATGATGTTGCTGATGAATATTCTGAATGAGCTCTTACTTTTGGAGTGGATCATTTTAAAGACTGATGAACAACAAGCTTTAGTCTTTATGCACTCATCAGTTTAGCCACTGTGTACTACAAGACCAGCTACAACAATAAAACTACTACAGCTGAAGCGTATGACACTCATCATCCAACTACAATGCTGTGCTCTCCTGGGAAGTCTTGGTTTCGGGCATTTATGTAGATGTTAATTTTGATATGTACCCACGTAAACATTGGAAAACAAGGCATGTTTCATGGTGCTCCCAGATGGCAACAGCCTCCCCCAGTGGAACACTGCATCCCACCACACCACAAAAACAGTTCAGGAACGATTCTAGGAATGCGACAAAGAGCCCAAGGTTTTGACCCGGCCTTCAAACTGCCAGATCCCAGTACAATAAAGCATTTACAGGATGCCCAGAACAAGCCTGCTTCTCTGAGACTCCACTCTGAAACTAGCAGGAGGCAAATGATCCACTTCCAAT
>VURO01005576.1:10373-25208 GCA_015108175.1 Pelvicachromis taeniatus
GTAAGAGAGAAAAAAAAAAGAAAGGGAGGGGGGGGGGGGGGGGGGGGGGGGGGGTCCTACTGGGGAGAGCAGGTGAACAAATAATAAAGTGAAGACAAAACGAAAATTACATCTTCACAGAGACACATATAGACACATGGGTAATGCAGAGTGTCGACTATTGCAGTGTAAGCATGCTTCTCCTCTAAACATCGTCTTGAAAAGTTTCAGTAAACTAAGTTGGGTTTGAAAGAAGCTCAGAAGTTCAAATGACAATTTCATGATGTTGATGCTGTCTGATTTTGTTGTTTATGTGCTTGTCAACTAGCTAACATTTTCATTAACACCAGTTAATGGACTTGTTAGCTAGTTGAAGAGATCCATGCCTCCATTAGTGAAGAAAAAAAAAGTCGGAGTCAGTAGCCTCCGGAGCCTCAATGAGCAGAATACAGCGTGAACAGCAAGTTCATTAGTCACAGTGCAATTTCAAAGCTGTAGTTGGTACTGCTGAAAGAGTAGGCTTCGAACGGTGTGAAGTTTGATGGGAAACAGGTTGCTTGACTAATATTTGGATATAAATATTTAAATTATGTAATGTATTTCATGGTTTAAAGCTTTACTTTTCATTACTTGAGTTCCAGGAGACATCTGGTCATCAGAGGGAAAAAAAAAAAAGTCTTACTGTGAAAAAGTTAAAGCTTTGGAACTATTTGCAGTGTTACGAAATCAAAAGGCAGTGGCTGAGTCTCAAAGCAGGTCTGAGTTTGGTGGACTTTGCTATATGACTGTGCAGGTAGCTGCTATCTTTGCACTAATGCTTTTGTACATGCACAATTGGACTTTTGTGTGTGTTTTTTGTCTTAAAGCGTCGGCGTCTCAGCGAGGGCAAACACGGGAGCTGCAAGACAAGAGAAGAGACAAGAGAGGAAGGGGGAGATCTTCCCTGTTTAAGTCTAAATTCCTCGTTTATTTGTTTGATTAATTTGCGCGACGGCGTGCTGTAACCTCGTTCTGTCACACGCCTCCTTCACAAGGGTTTATTTTAGCAGGGCGGTAAGTGGCCCCATAATGTCACCGTAATACTGGGTCAGGCTTTTCCAAATGGAGGGATGGGACTGAGTGGGGGAAAGACAGAACAAGGGATTTGAAAGTGTGAGATGAGAAGAGGAGGAGGAGGAAAACGTCCCTCGTTCATCTTCCGGAAAGTGAGTGTTAAAATAACACCTGGCCTGACTGAATTCACTGTGGGTGTGCTGGAAGTATCTGCACATCAGGATAACAGGAGGTGTCAGTGGATTTCCATGCACACATGCACATACACACACTCACTTATTGAGGAGGAATGCATAAAAACTGGAGTTTACACTAGACGTTAGTGGTGAAAATTTGTCTCGCTAGCACACGTGTGAGGGAGCTGAATCTGCAAGTCTTCATCTGTCAATACCCTGGGAGGTCAAAGCCTCTTTGTGAAAATGCAAATGGTTGAAAATGTACCATTTCACGAGGCTGTATATATTTTTGTGAGGGCATGTGTGTGTGTGTGTGTGTGTTCATTTAAGGTAGCCCTGACAGAGTTCACAGCTATTAGATGGTAGAGGGATAGAGGGAGAGACAGCTTGCATATTCAACGCTCTGTCGCCTGGCTGTCATCGGCCAACTGAGCGCAGAGGAGATAGGGAACTAGTCAAATTACCGGCCGTGCTCGATTCTGTCTCCTGCACTGACAAGTCTGTCAGAGACGGGATTTAATCTCTTAATAACGAACAGGACTGGGGATGTTCTTTTTCCATTTCCCCCTCCTCTAACTCTTTATCCTCTGACCGTTTTCTGATCATATCTGGTTATGTCGACAAATCACACACGTTTCAGAAAGAGAAATATCCATGTCTGAATATCTTAAAATCCCTACTCTCTCTCGCTCTCTCTCTAGCTCTCTGCATCCATTCCTCCATCTCTAAAACAAGCTGTCATTCTAGATCATGATTGATCAGGGCCTTAGTGGCCAACACCAGCTCGCTCTCTCTCTCCCATGGAAATGAATAGGGATTAGATGCGCTCCAGCTATGAAGTTGGAAGCTGAGTTATTGGTGACACAAGCTGGAGAGAGGGGAAGAGGGAGAGATGGAAACAAGGATGCCTCAGATGACACTAGTTAAAAAAAAAACTTAATTCTTACAAGTTTTATAATTTCTGGATAGCTTGAAAATCATACCTTGTGATAAAAATAACCATTTTAATTTCTTTCTCTCATAATATTCTTGCCCTGCCTTTCCTTAAAACTGTTAGTTATAAAACCGTATTACACCCCTGTGAGGGATACGCTCTCATTCCAGAGCATCCAAAACTGCTTATTCAGAAGCCAATGGCATCTGAGAGACATGCACAAAGTCCCCTCTGGCCTTCATGCCGTGACCGACTGGTAACCAATGCATCTTGGCACTGACACCAAAGACAACTTTAATTAATGGGTAGTATTTGATGACCTGGGATTGAGAATCGGCTCTGCTAGAGTAACTGTAATGTACATTTAATGGTAGTCATAAAATTAAATAAAGTGAAACTTAATTTTTACATTTAAATATAGTAATTTAAAAAGGAAAAAAATAGGAAGAAATACACCTTTAAGTTTTAGCATATAAAGTACATTGGGGAGGTAGAGCATCATGGGTTGGTGGTTTGATCCCCATGTCATCTACTTGTCAAAGTTTCCATGAGCTGACAATGTCTTTTATTTCTTTGCCATCTTGTTACCTACATGTAGTGAGGTCTACTTGGGATCAGATTTGAACACAGTAGGACCTTTGACAGTTTTTTTTTCGGTGGCATTTTTTGTGTCGTAAATCTAACCAAACTAAAAAACACAAAGCCTTCAGCGAGGACATCTTTCAGCCACTGACACTTTATTCAAATTGCTGAGATGCTCGAAGCATTGACAGGCTTTGAGGCACAAGTTGATTCTGATGGATCTTAACACATGACAGAATGATAATTTTACAGTTTGCCTTTGTTTTCCTGTTTAGCTCGCATAAAGGTCATATTCACTAGTGCAACAAAAAGAACAATATCCTTGTTTTCCTTTGAGCCAATTAGCTTGAGTTATGTGTTCACCTTGTTTTATCACTAGTTTTCAGATAATAATCATTTTTATGTCGCATACACTCCATGTTCTTCACAAACTGTGGCACGCGTTTCCTGTCCCTCCCTGCCATACCTGCCGGCTGCTAACTCACACCTCTCACCCTGAGGGTTGCAGCCTGTTCCTCTACTCATTCTTACATGGCAGTCACTATGGTGACAGTTGTAACTCCGATGATTAATGCCGCAGGAAATGAAAGTGTTGCCAGCGACGATGTGGGAACATTGTAAGTTCCTGTGTTATGCTGGAGCTGGAATGCTTTGGTGTTCGACATCGAGCCTTTAGCTAATTAGCTAAATCAGCTCGCTGGGGCTTAATTAGAACCAGCTCGCAGACACACCCGTGTCCTGGGGCTCTTTAATTACCCTCAGGTTCATTAGGAGAGAAGGGCTTCAAGCTCTAATTAACTGGCTCTGTGCACCTATAGGTGTTTGTGTATGTGTGTGTGTGTATGAAAGCATGTTTGTCACCCATATGAAAGCTAAAATTTAGGCCCACAGGGTATGCTAATACCTTGTTAAACTGTGCAGCAAATATAGAAAACACAGTATAACTTTTCATTTAGAGCCAGGAGTGCAAGTATGAAATAAGAAAACGAAAAAGGGTGAGAGAGAGAGAGGAGTGAACGAGAGGTTAGATAACTGGATAAGAGATGTGATAAACCTTTCTGCAGCTAGTGAGTGACAACTTTGTGGAGGAGCAGAAGGAGAGTGGTAAGGCAGAGTAAAGGAGCGTAACAGAGTGTGTGAGAGCAGGGGATGAAGATGGAAGGACAGAGACGGTGCCAGCCCTGAGTATTTTATCTGGTCACTGATGGTGGTTGCCAGCCAGAGACACCAAATGTGCCCACTTTGTCTCACCATGGGTGTACAGCATTAATTAGAGAGATGGAAGGATGAAGAGCGCACAGTGAACAGAACACACACATGCAAAAAAAAGCAAACATATGCCATAACAAAAAAAATTTTACTCAAAGGGCTTGAATGAATTTCAAAGTGTTATTTTTTTTTTTTTTAAAGGACCCTTTTGACATCAGACATAAAAGTGCAGTAGATTTAAAGTTTTGGTTCTATTCTGTTTAAAAGTGTTGCTTTTCCCAAATCCTATCATTTATTTAATATTACAACACTGTATGCTTAAACATGACCAACATTTTCACTAATGTAAATAGTTCTGACTATTGGCTCTTTGATGTCAAAGAGAAACAGTATCCTTAGTACAATAACTTTTATAACAATATTAATATGAAAAGAGAACTGGTCCACAGACAGGGAAAGCACATGGGAAAGAAGCAGATGTGACTTACGTGTCATGATGAAAATCTTTTGTATGCAGTTACAGAATACGAAAAAGGCAGCGTTTCTGTTCATTCACAGAAAATGGCCAAGACTTTATCAGCAAGAAAAGCTGCAAAATATATAAATATACAATTAAGAGTCCAAAGCCATCCAGTGGGCCAAATTAGAGTCTCTGGCAGGCTGATTCTGGGTCTCAAGCCTCATGTTTGGCACTGCTGGCTTGACATGAAAACAAGCCCTATTCCACAGCTGTTCAAGCCTTCTCTTTGGGAGGGACAGCCAATCAGAATGGTTCTGCTGAGACTGTAAGCGTAAGGGTCTCTTTTAAACCGAGGGCAGCTAAGCTTGTTCTATAACTAAAGAACTGATGAGCCGCACAACACGACGAGCTGGGATACATTTGAGTTGTGAATTGTGCAAACTCTAAAATAGCTTCTCTTTAAGTATCTCAGTAAGCCATGACAGTGTGACAGTAACAGAAAAAGCCAAATTTAATGCAGCAATAATTAACGCAATTATTTACATTTGCTATTTTTCTACTGTGACATAATATAATGGCAGCTGTGAAAGAAGGTTTATATACAATCTAGCATTTAACTGACACTGGCATTTAAATTGAATAATTGCTCCCATGTGCCACCATGCCACACTACTTTCTTAGCACAAAAATTCCTGGAGAAATGCAAAAGCTGTGTGAGTGTTTTTGTGGTTGCAGAAGCGTTTCCTGCCAGGAGTGAGGAAAAACTATGCCAGGGGCAAAACCAGTCAAAACCCTGTGAAGGTAGCATGCAGAGCTGGTTCTTGTTTGTTGTTTGTCATTTGTTTCTGAAAAGCTGCACACAGTTTGAGGAAATGTTATGTGATGGCAGTGTAAGGAGTGCCGGAGTAAGAGCGAGACAGATTCAAGAGGAAGCTGTCCTTTTTTCATCTCTTCAGCTCCGTCTATGTCTGAACAGACAGACATAATTTTTTCCCAACAGTTCAGTTTGGCTAATTCGCTGTCAGCTGCAAAGCTAGTGGTTTTGGCTTTTCTTGTGTTTTTCAAAAGCTCCACTTTCAAGTGTGAAAAACACATGCTCGGTGTTGATGGAGGACCAAAACAGAGAGAAAAAACAGGTGTTGCTTCATGTGGAAATCATCTTTGTCTTTAACATGAAAAACCTCTTTTAGTCTCTGTTTTCTCAACTGTGATTTCGCTCATTAGATGAAGAGTACTGTGCAAAAGTCTTGGGCCAACCCTCATTTTTTGTAATTTGCTAGGAAAATGGGAAACAGGTGCAAATGTGTAAACATACATGGAACTACAATATATAAAGCAAAACCATTGTTTATGGAATTCTAACAAGTTTAAAAGTCAATATTTGGTACCATATTTATTCTTCATCACAGCCTGAACTCTCAAGCTTTCTTGTAATTTCTTTTCTTGTAATTACTCTTCAGGAGTAGCTCTCCAGACCTTCTGAAGGACATTTAAAACTCTTGTTTGAATGTTACCTGCCTTTTTTGTCTGTTCTTGGTCAGGATGATCCTACACTGCTTCAGGAATCTTGAGTTCCAGGCTCAGAGGAGGCCAATCCTTGACTGACAGCGTTCCACTCTATGTTTTTCTCTCTGTTTATGCTTTTAACACATTGGTAGTGTGTTTGTCATCATTGTCATGCTGAAAAATGAAGCCTGAACACTTTCCCGATGGTATTGCGTGTTTATCAGTGTATCAGTTCTGACAGCATCCCCACCGCGAATGGATGAAATGCAGTTCCAAACCATGACAGAACCTCCACCGTGTTTTTTTAGATGGTGGGAGACCCTCTCTGCTCTGCCTCTGTCAATTTGAACCATACATTTTAAGTTGGATTCATCACTCTATGAGACCTGTTGCTGTTCCTGTGTAATCTTGCATGCCTCAGCTTATTTTTGCCTTTCTTGACAGCCATCCTTCCATTCAGACCATTTCTGATGATGCTTGTGAACAGTTGTTGTTCACTGCTGTGAACTGCTTGTGATGCGCAGTGAACAGAAGCTAGATGATCTAAAGGGCCAAATGATTGGCTCAGGTCCTGTGCCAGGTCTTGACTTGAATTTTCCCTGTTTCTTAAGGACATGACTGTAGTTTTTTAGGCCTGTCACTTCTTCTTTGTCTGCCACTTGTCCCGTTTCTTCAATTTTTTTAAAGGATACATTCCTCGGCATGTCCAGATATGTCTTTAAGTTTTCCGCTAATAGCACATTGGGAATCACCTTGTGTCAAACTGTGTTGTGTTTGGCATTTCTCATAGGCTGAAACTGAAATGTAAACAAAATTATGTTTTGTTGTAACAGGCTACTAGTAGCAAGTTCTTTGATAAGTTATCAGTTCTGTGTAAACACAACACTGGTTCATCTCTTACTTTCAGTTAGGTGCCTGAATGAGTCATAGGTCAGTCTTAGGTGTTTAAACCAACAAATAATATTCCTCTGAAAAGTTTACAATGTACAAGGACAATGAGTGAAAACGCAGCCAAGAAAATCTTTTAAAGTTTTTCAGAAAGCCTGGAAAATTACTTCTCAAGATCATTAAAAAAAAAATATGAATGAGGGGAGGCTCAAGACTCTTGTACATGGTTTGGATTTGAAAAAACAGATGAATGGCTTTTCTTCTGGAATTATAGGGTTTCACATATTTAGCAATGTTGACGCATAACATTTGGGTATCTGGTGAGTAAGTCCCTTCTCAGGGTTTTGGCCATTTGACTTAAACTGGTTGATTGAAGCCATTAATGTCAGTGTCTTGGTGAATGTATTGTGCACCTTCTAAGAAAGTTGTCAGCACAAGAACAAAAATTGGAGCAGGTAGCAGCAGGTACAGGCAGTTGTGGCTTCAGGAATTTGATAGGGAAAAAGAGAAAGGAGCAAAACTTTTAGGCCCAACTTTCAGATGTTTGGGTGACATGTTTTCTACTCAAAAAAGGCCCTTGATGAAATATTCCTGGAAGTCATATTTTCACTTTGCAGATATACTTCCAGTAAATCCCAGCTTCATATGTTTTCCACAGTAGCTTCCCCAGTTTGGTGAGATGTTAGTCAAACTTGCTGTCAAATTGCTGCCACAGTGTTGTGTATGATGTATACATAGCTTTCAACGCTCTTCACAAACTGCTGTGCCATACTCTGTCAGGCCAGGCTGAGACAAGCTTCGTATGGATTCACTGATTGACAAGATGACTGGAAGCTGCCAGGTTTGAAGCATTGAGTTGACTCAGTCGATTTGTCCTTGGCTGACTGTGATGACACATGGAAAGCATGCTATTCAAACACAGAGCCAGTGTAACAGAGTACAGCACAGGAGAGAGAATGTATACAGCATGGAGAGGAGGAGAAGTCGGATGTTTGATAATGGTGACGACAACGATGATTAAGTTAAATGTAATGATTTTCAATTTTGCTTGTAGTAATGATGATGACAATGATCATAATGGTGATAATATTGATAAAATGTTGAAGAGAATGTGGATGACAGTTACTTTGTTAATGTTTTTACATTCATTCAGTCGTGGAAGGGCTAAGATTCTTATCAGATTCATACTTGACACATAAGAAGTTGTGCACCATTGCTATGAAGAACCGCATGAAAGTGAAAATGCTCAGTTCCTGCGGGTAATGAAAAACTATGGCACCATAACTGAATTCTATAAAAACTGACAAACCTTCAAAATAAACAAATGTAAGTGTTTTCACCTTTCTCGGCTCTGTCATCTTTAGCCCCTGTGTGCCGTTATCTGACTTAAAATCTTTCAACTCGATTTCTTCTTTTCTTTCTTGCCAACATTACATCAAACTTCAGTTCTCACAGTCTGCATCTGTGGCCTTTCACTGAAGTAACTAATATCTTGTTGCAGTATTCAGCTAATATACAGGCGGTCTGTTTATGATCACTTAATATTCTTCGTGAAAAAAAATGAATATTGCTCCTGGAATCTTGGGCAATTCAGTAGGTGGTAAAGGTATAAAGAGCAATGAGAAAATATGTTAAACCAAAGTCCAGAAGCAAAATCTTGTTGAAACTCCCATTTGTAACTGAGCTAGAAAATTGGGTAAAGTAGTTGCAGCTACTTTTTAACATGTCACCAGGACAGAAAGGACTGAATGCTGTATTTTTTAGACAGCAATGCCTAGAAAGTTTTTAAGGGTTCAGGGGAGAGAGTTAGGATATGGATCAAACCAAGCTGTAGCTATATTTCAGTGAAGCACCTGTTTTGCTCAGTTTGTTTACCAAAGTTTGATCTTAATTCAGATTTACGTGAACATAGCAAGTAAACTTGGTTAATCAAAAATGATTATTGTTTTTTTAAACAAAATGGAAGAAACGCTAAGTGAGAGATTGCAATGGATTGCAGAATCTATTGGAACCGTGATTTTAATATTAAAAATTCAGATAATTTTAATTGGGTAGTCGTGATAATTGTAATTGTGGTTTTGATAAAATGATAATAATGACAAAAGTGATGAATTCAATGGCGAATGGATGGATACAGATATCTGTGGTTGTAATGATAATGATGCTGAAGTAACAATGGAAGCGTTCAAAAGCACATTCAGCTGAACAACGATAGTTGTTGTCCACTGTGTTTTGTGTTAATAAAATGTAGGTGGTGTGGATAATGAGGTGACAAAGATCATGCCGTAAATGTGTAGGATGACGTGGATATTGACTGTAATGATGATTATAAATACAGTAATGATTTTGATGAAGTGAGTGGTTAAGACTGTAGCCACTTTTCCAGTAATAATGATTATGATGGTGATAATGATAACAAAGCTGATGGGGAAGCTGCTGCTTGTATCCACATGCTTTTTTTGTGAAGAGTAGTAATTACATATTAGATGGTAATGCTATTTATGCTCCCACTGTGTGATCTAGCAGATCTGTGTGACTGATTAAACGCACACACAGCGCACTGTGGCAGCCTGACAGTCCTCGCTCTCCTTCCAACTGTAGAGAACGCACCTTCAGCCATTCATCAGTGTCACCCTGTCGCTGTCGGTTACAGCCTGGGGCCCGTCGCGTCTTCATTACGGTCCAAATAAATCTGAAATAAAACCACAGATGATTTATTAGCTTCCGATGGCGTCGCGCTGGTTAGCATGGTCTGCCGCCACTATGGCCTAGAGAGACAGTTTTCAGACATGAGCAGCAGAAATCGGATGTGACAAGGAGACGTTGGCGTGATGATATCAGTCTGTGATCACAAGTTCTGCCTGATGAGAGGAAGAGGGCATCCGGGAAACTGTCACAGGCCAGTGACGATTTGCTGCATGTCTATGTGATACACAAGGTGCCTTTCAGAGAAAAGCATACAGCGATGTTGTTCCTCTGTGATTTTTGTGCAAACCCTGAACATCTTTTTCCTGTATTTTTAAACTTACCTTTGGCACTTATAAATTATCTTAGTGAACAATGGAGAAGTGATAGCTCTGTTTGCATACATGACATGAAGTATGAGAAAAATCAGATGACATGAGTTGATTTTTTTTTTTTTACAAATGCTGCTAGATAAATTACACTGGTCTAAGTTCATAATCATCATTTTAATCCACGAATAAAGTAGAAGTAGCACTTTGTAGTTGAATGCCTTCCAATAGCAAGTTCAGTCTCCTCAGATACAAAATGTAATCACTTCATCATTTTATCCTAACACGTTCTTATGAAATCTTAATTCACATGTAAATCAACGAGTTAAGACCCTATAAATACTCTCAGAGGTCACAACATTGACTTTTGGCTGCTAAATTATAAGCAGGTCACCCTGAAGTCCAACTGGACTTTTGCGCCAAGTGTAATGAATTCACAAGAAAAGGGCAGACATGAGATACTTGACCTTTGACGTTTTACTGCTAAGATGTAACCAGCTTGTACTCAGGTCCAAGTGAACATTTTTTTCAAAATTCAAAGAAAGACATATGTTTCACAAGAATGGGACGTACAGTGCGTACTCGACAAGAAGCCAAAAATAAATTGTCCACTGTGTTCTCCTGCATAAAGATGCATTACATTCAGTTCTCTCTGAATCAGCAAGTTTAGAAAAAATAGCATTTACAAAAAAAACCTCAGAAACTGCACAGAAATGGGTCGATTTCACTTGTGTCATTTCCAGCATGTTTTCCCACCAATGGCTCAGTGGACTTCACAATCATCAGCATGAATTGCTGATTTTCTCCATGTTTCTCTACACAAAAACAACAACAATTGTCTCTTGATGACTGCTACAATGCATGCAACATATCATACCGGTGGTTTCCTTAGTAACTGCTGTAATGGAATCAACTTTTCCACTTTAAAAAGAAAACAAATAAAATTTTAAAAACTCATGGTAACAAGATTGAAGAGCTTTTTCAGTTTTCATATCTCTGACAGTAGTTTTTGACTATATAATAGTCACTATATTAACATTGAAACATTTAGACAAGGGCTCTGACACTGTTTGTTGTGAACATATTTACAACACAATTCTGAAAGTGTGTATTTGAAAGGCATGTATTTGTACTTTAGAAAAAACACAGAAATTCATGTTAAGCGAACAAAAGAACTTCTAGCATCAGTAACACAAAACTTTGCATTTGCAACTTTCCGCCCCTCCCGTATTTCCTGCAACAGATCAATCTGCCCTCTCATTTATCTCCCCCACCCCTTAGAAGCCTCCCATCTGCAAACAGGGACCTTTCACTTGTGAGGTGAATGTGCTAACCCCTACATTATGGAAACACATAATATAAAGACATAAACTTTCAGCTGTGTCCTCTTCATTTTATTTATTATAGCAACATAAATGTCCTTGAACATTTAATGCATTTCAGTAGTGTCAGGAGTAGCATGTTTGCTTAACACACTAAAAGGCCCAAGTTCACAACTACAGTGGAACCCCTGGTTATGAGCAGCTCTGTATACGAGTAATTCGGTTTACGAGCCGCAATCACAGCAAAATTTCTCTCCGGTGTACGAGGCCTGCCTATTTTACGAGCCAAGCTCCGATACGTCATCGCTGAAATAATGTGAATTATTATTTATAAGATGATTTGTTCCACAGTGGATTGTGTTGCTGCACAGATGTTTTAGAGTGTGACACGAGTAAGTTGGTGTTGGGCCGGAACATTAGGCTGTATGCTGTTGATGTATATGGCAGAGAGTTAACCTGAGTCATCTGACTTATTAATAAACCTTACTACCCCGTTGGGAAGGAAATAGATATTCTGAAGTCTGTCGTGAATGAGACCAGAATAACAACCGCTAGTTTCTGCTTCACCTTTCTTACCTGGAAACTTCTACCCAGAGCCGTTTCAAAGGCTTATCCCTTATGACAGGGATCGGGAACCTATGGCTCGCGAGCCATATATGGCTCTTTTGATGACTGCATATGGCTCTCAGATAATTCACAGAAAACCACAGTGTTAAAAATAAAAAGCATTCTTGTGCCTTTTAACATCCATCTGTTTTCTACCGCACCTGTTTAAGGCTGCGGGTGGCTCAGCCAATCCCAGCTGTCCTTCGGGGTAGAATACAGGAGTGTCCTCTATTTTTATTGGATGATGTGGTCGCCCCACGGTGGTGAGGTTAAGAAGTAAACTTCCCTTCTTTTAGTTAGCTAGTTCATGCAGCGCAAACCCTTTTGAGAAAGAAGATGGCGAAAAGAAAAAAAGATGAGGAGTACCGAAATTTTCAGGCGGAATGGACAGAGGAATTCACCTTTGTGGAGAGAGCAGGTTCTGCAGCGTGTTTAATATGCAATGATAAAATTTCATCAATGAAATGGACAAATGTAAAGCGGCACTTCGACACACGCCATGCTACATTTGCAGCGAAATATCCAGCGAGGGACAGCAGGAAGAAAGCCCGCCAAGAACTACTGTGCAGAGAGCGAGCTGGTCAGCAGCAGCGCCGTCTCTGGGCCAGACAAGGTGACTTCAATTCCGCCAGCTTTGCTGGTTCTTTAGGGATAGTGAGGAACGGAAAGCCATTCACAGATGGCGAGTATGCCAAAACATTCACGCTTGATGTGGCCAATGAACTTTTTAGCGACTTTTCGGATAAAGACAAGATCATCAAACGAATAAAGGACATGCCTCTGTCAGTAAGAACTGTTCACGACCGCACCATCATGATGGCAAATCACGTGGAGGAAACACAAGTGAAGGAAATAAATACAGCGCCATTCTTTTCCCTTGCTTTGGATGAGTCAACAGACGTAAGCCATTTATCGCAAATCAGCGTGATTGCGAGGTATGTTGTACTAAAAAATTTAGTTGTATTCAGTGTTTAAAAATATATATATGGCTCTCAGGGAAATACATTTTAAAATATTTGGCTTTCATGGCTCTCAACCAAAAAGGTTCCCGACCGCTGCACTAAATAGTTGCATCCTGATGTTATGCAGCCATCTACCACCAGATGGAGTATTGCTGGTGAGAAATGTCATAAATTGGTTCATCTCTGCCTGATCTTTCTGTTAACACTATTTCTTCTGGTGCTGCATAATTAAGCAGCATGATTCATTATTGAAGAATGTGATTAATGGTTTCAAATACCCTTGTTTAACTATTTTTTGGTATTAAGCATTTTTTCTATTTAACTTGATGTCTGAGTATTTCTTAGTTTAGACTAGTTTTAGACTTTTTCCAAATTTCGTCAACTAACAAATTAGTCACCAGGAACATCTAGGATGCCGGCTCTGTTCTAGGATGCCCGCTGGATCCAGTGGGATGGTGAGTGACAGGAGAATGGTAGCTAAGCTGTCGTACCTGTTGGACAACATCTCCTCCCCCCCATGCAGGAGACTCTGGCAGCACTGAGCAGCTCCTTCAGTGGCAGGCTGCAGCACCCACGATGTGGGACGGAGAGACTCTGCAGATCTGTTGTCAGACTCCACAACAAAGACTTCACAGCTGACCAAACACACACATCCACACATGTGCAATAACACTAAGTGTAATTTTTTTTTTCTGACAACATAGTATTTTATTCTATTGCATTTAGTATTTTATTCTTTTGTATATAGTTTTTCTTATCTTATCATATTCAATAGTTTTTCTTAATTTTTTGCTGCTGGAACTTTGCACCATATCACCCCATTAGAGCACTTGGCTCTCACACTGCTGGCTTACTTGTTGTTCCTAGAGTATTTAAAAGTAGAATGGGAGGCAGAGCCTTCAGCTTCTATGGAACCAGCTCCCAGTTTGGATTTGGGAAGCAGACACCATCTCTACTTTTGAGGCTGCCCCTCCCTGAGCCTGGTTTTGGTGGAGGTTTTTCCTTCCCACTTTCCCCAAAGCGCTTGCTCATAGAGGGTCATTTCATTTCCTCTTTTTTATTTGTATTATTTCAGGGTCTTTGCCTTAAAACATAAAGTGCCTTGAGGCAACCGTTGTTGTGATTTGTCACCATATAAATAAAACTGAATTGAATTGAATCGAACTGAACTGGTGATTCTAAATTGTCCATAGGTTTGAAAGTGAGTGTGACCTGGTTGTCTGTCTTAATCTGTTAGCCCTGCAACACACTGGTGATCCGTCCAGGGTGTACCCCACCTCTGACTATACGAACAAATGATAGATGTGAAAATATACACTGCAACAATTTTAGAATCTGTATTACAAAATGAAAGTAAAAAACCAGACTTGAATATAACACCATCAGTCTTTTACAGCTGAGGGCTTAAAGCTTTTCAATGAATTTTTCGCCCTATAAGACGCACCCAATTTTAAAGGAGGAAAATCTAGAAAAAAAGATTCGTAACCAAATACTGTAGTAAAATATTTTATATCAACTGTATAAAGTTAACAGCAGTTTAAAAACAATTGTATATCAACCATGTAACATATTAAGAACTATCTTTACTCTCATTAACAGTCAGTAAAGTCAGTAAACAGTGAAAGTAACAAAAATAAGGCTGTAATGTTTTTATTCGAACCCCAAGAAGTCCGTATGATTATATTTAAGGTCCAATGATTTATTTATTTATTTACTTTTAAACTAAGCAAAAGCATGTACACACAGTTTTAGTGCGTTACTGTGGCGGGGGCGTGGTCTCGGGCCTGCTGCAGAGCAGTCAGAGGTGACACAGCGAGCTCTTCAGCTGATAATGTTTAGTTTCAAAGTACCAGTTGAAAATGTTTAGTTTCAAAGTGTGTTATCTACCGGTCAGCCTGTGTGTGTATGTTCAAAGAGTGTCCCTAACTGACAGCTGTTGTGATGTGGTTATAAAAGGAGTGACGTGGAGAGAGAGGGGAGGACTGTCGGGTGCTGTGCCCCAGAGGAGCTGTCAAGGCTGGAGAAACACATTTTGATTCTTGAATAAACGGGTAGCTGAACCCAAACTAAAGTGACGTCTCGGGTGATCCGTTACAGTGGTGCACGTGACCCGGATGATCAGTGTGCCATGTCGAACCTACCGG
>VURO01005577.1:6190-30531 GCA_015108175.1 Pelvicachromis taeniatus
TGGGGAAAAAAAAAAAAGCCCAAAGATAGCTTGTGAAAACCATTCATATTGATTAAACAATCTGTGTTCATCATATCCGAAAATAGTGCTGCCAGTGTCAATTGTAATGCACATTAATAAACAAGCGAGCAGTGGTTAACAATGGTGAATGTGTAGCACGCTGTGCTTCGTAGAAATGAATAGCAAAGAATATTGGGTATAAATGCCCATCATGGGAGAAAAACGGTTTAATTAAAAGTCTGTTTTCTCTTTCTTGAATATTTTCAGTCGATATATATATTTCTTTTCTGAAGGTTTCTGCTGGCAGGAAAGGAATTAATTATTGAAAATAACTCTCTAAAATGTGGATATTTGCCCATTGTATTCGTGAAAAAGGGGGAGAAAAGTCAAGGGAAAGATGAAGAGAAGAGACTCATGCAGACTTGTCTCTCTGTTCCCTCAGGCCTGTGGTGTGGGCACTGACTCTATTTGACATCGAGATACAGTGCTGAGAAAGACAGAGTGAGGCACAGACAGAAACACAGAGAGGGAGACATCAGAGCTCTTATGCCTTCAGGGGCTGTGTAAATGTGAGTCATGCCATGATGGGGTGACTTGTTCAGGGTAACATCACCCTTATAACTTTCATTTCGTTTAGGGAGTTCAGACAGTTTCAACTTCCTTGCTCCTACTCTCTTTTGAGTGGCAAAAAGAACCGAGATTAAAAATAAAGACGTAGCAAACTGAGGTCAGCTATTAAAGGGAAATAAGGCGATGTTTAGCCGTTCCTGTACACAAATTTCATCCGCCCCGAAAAGTATAAAACGACTGAAACGAGGGGAAACTCAGCAGTACAGTCGAAACAAACATTGCAATAACGACAATTTTAAATGACAAGTGAATCATTTAAGTCAATGAGCATATTTTTGTGTCTTGTTTTCAGATAAAGTTTTGGGGGTTTTATTAGTTTTGCTGAATATTTGCGACCTTAGCGCCAAAGAAGTTCTGATGATTTGCAAATCTCATCAAACCATATATTTTAACAACAAAACACAGAAAACCATATCAAAAGATTCATTCATAAAATCTGGAAAAAAAATCTGTTTCTGTTTCATGCAATATTGCATGCCCCTGCTCTTTAGGCCCGAGTCCAGCAATCTTAGATGCACTTCAAAGACAGTTTCAGTAAGGCTAGCTAACAGAAGCCAAGAACAGCATGAACAGCAATGCTTACCGACAGAAAAATTTAGCCTATCCTCAACGACTCGCCTCAGTATCACTGTCGTCGTTCAGGAGCTTCACTCATTCAATGTCAGACTCCTTTCACAAAGTTTAACAGCCTCGACAACCGAGGTAAACAGTGGACTCACAGCCTGCACAGATGGCAAAAAACTCCAGGGCGGATCTGGTCCAGCGTCACTTCGCTATCTGTGCACACTCATTACAGATGGACAGCAGAGCTGACTCAGGGGTAAAAACAAAAAATGTTTACTTGACTCATCCATTTTATATTCCTGATTTATAGCTAACTCTTGATATTATTCAAATATCTTAAAATATAGTGTAGGCAAAAATGGTTTTCGTAGAAACAGTAGTAGGAACATACCAACTGGCCACGGCCGTTGTAGGGTATACTCTAAATTTAATGTGTTTGAACTCTCCTGGCTGACTAAAACATGTTTGTCCTACAATGGCCACCGTAGTTGGAATTATGCACCACATGTGACATGTGGCGGTGACATTTTACACACTGTAACAGGAACGGATCTGTCATGGATATTGCTGCATGGGCTCAGGAACACTCCCATAAATCCTTTTCTGAAAACAGTTCACTGTGCCGTCCTTGTTGTACAGAAAAGCTACTTAGGCCTGAAACATGTATGGTTAAGCATCTCTGCTCTAATTTTCACTGTGTATTAGTATACGCTAGGACTGCGCTCAGTTCTCCTTGGTGCCAGTCCCACAATCTGCCACGACATCCCATCCATGACCCGTTAGGCTTTATTCATCTTATATCCAATGTATTTATCTATCAATCAAATTTAGCTAGCTCTAGTTCATATTATAGCAGCCTTCATATCAAGATACATATTAAAAATATGTGTTGCTAGGCAACCAGGTATGCGGCAACTGTTGACCACAGCATTTTACATTGATTTCTGTGGGGGTCAAAATGACTTCGGGTATAAGTGGTTTTAATATGTGTTTTTCATTTTATCTCCCACAAATTCACTATAGGTTGAGTGAAAAGCCATGAAACATGAGATGATGGGGTTTTATTTTAGCAGAGTTAAATGATTTTGAAAATGCCAAGAGGTCAAAATGACCACCTTGGCAGTTGTAGTGGTAAAGTAATAAGAAAAAAATGTTTTCTGAAGTGTTAGGCCCTGGAAATTATTTTCACAGAATTAGCTAGCTAAATCTTTTAAGCAGCTCTAATCCCTTTTTAGGCACTTTTCAGACGTGGGATACATAACATTGCTGGCTTCATCAGACTGTTAAAGTGCAGGCATTCTGCTATTCAAACGTAGATCACGCTTACTGAAATGCTTCACACAGCTTCGTTCTGACATACCCTAAACCGAGATGGAGAAAGCCATCGCACTGGCACTTATTTTTGCCTCAAGAGCAAAAGACTTTTGAAAGCATTGCCATTGTTTTGTACATTTAGCCCTCCCTAATGGTTCACACTTAGGACATCTGCGTGCGTGTCCTGCACAGTCCTGCAGCAAGTGATACTTACTCAGACTTTGCACATATGAGCTCAGAGATGGAAACAGATGAGTCTTATGGATGTTGAGAAAATGCATCACAGGCAAATCTTTTAAAGTAGTGGCAGCATGGAAGTTTGATGAGTTAAAATATTATTTTGTACATTTCAAGTCTAGATATCTTCCAGATCAGAAATTTCTGTTGAAAGTGGATCAACATGCTACCTTGATTGTTAGAGGTAGGCAGATTCAAATATCGATATTATCGATATCGACACTAGTACTGTTTTCGGATCAATACTTTGTTTCCATCCTTTCAGTTCAGTATGCAGCCTACTCAGTTTTGTTTAGTGCTTTAAAGACGGGCACATTTACAGTTCAGGTCTCCAAAAACTCCAGTTCCAAAATCCATGAAAAGCTAAAGGTGGAGCTAATTGCTGTGGAAAGTAATCAGCACAGCGATTTAGTGTTTCTTCATTTGTTTATTGATTTATCAGTTTCAGAATTTGCAAACTGATGATGAGGCATTTTGTAAATCTTGACACCGCTCTGCTCTACATAAGCTGCCTTTATAAGTTAAAAGTATCGGTATTGGTATCTGCAACATTGGCCCTCTATTTACTTGGTATCAGCTCGATACCAAAATGACGGTATTGCACACCACTACTGTGTGTGTCAAAAAGTGAATGAGAAACATACTGTAAAGTCATTAGCAGAATGGATGAAGGCAAAAGTTGTGCAAACCACTCACCATAAATAAATGTTACAAAATCTGACCTAAAAAAATTTTTTAATCTGCTTTCTCCATTTTTATACAGCTGTTGTCCAGACTGCTCATTCAGACATGCAGCTGACTCATACAGATGCCATCAGATTAATGCAGTGTGCTTTGAAAAATAGATGGCAGCAGCACAGTGTGCATAGTTAGAAGTTAATGTGCTAAAACATGCAAAAGCTTGAGTATGGTCTTTAATTAGTTTTTGGCTGCTTTATTCATTCCTGTTTTGTGCTATTAATCATTTTTTGCAAGAACTTTGCAACCCATTTTACAAAAAAGAAAGAGAAATAAACACTACTTTGCTCCTGCACTGTTTTATACTGATTTTTACCACAACCCTAACCCCGTAATCCTTTCGACTTCAACAGCGAAAAGTGGACCAAATAGGAGACGAGCACCAAACTGAGATGGGAGTAAAACCTTTGGGTAATGCACTCCACACAATAGCCCTATTTATTGAGGCACCTGAAAGAGAGCTTCATGGTGCAAAACAGCACATTACTGTGTAGGAGGACTGTGTAGGGTTTCAGACCAATCACATCCTTCATGCGGCTAACAATAAACGTGCAGGTTGGAAAGCGGATAGCAGCGGTTCTTGGGTGTGCACATGTGTAGGTGTGTATTGACAAAACAATTTTTTCTTATGGATCGACCGGTGCGCGTGTAGCTGCTTGAATGTCTGTGTGCACACATTTTTTGACACAGCGTCTCTGGGCATAACGTAAACATGAAAATGTATGAGCGTGCTACTTGTCAGGGAAATGGTAAATTCACACTGTGTGTTAAATGGAGGATAATATTTCTTCTTGGAAAGCGAGAAAAATCAGAGAGAAACGTGACAAAAGAACATTTGAATGCAAAAGACGAGAACACAGCCTCTCAGCTTTCTAATTGTTCACTTTCTCATATCGGCGCTTTCTTTTTACAGCTCGAAATTTCGTAATCTAAAATGAAGGGAAACGGAGCAGAATGATGGAATACATTTTAAAGTAAGCTACCTAGCTTACTGTGCATACGTGCCCAATTATTTGTATTAGTGTCTGTCCCGCCGCTTTGCCTGTCATTGTGCACCGTGGCCATTTGGCCGCACACAGTAAGAAACAGAGTGGTTGGTGTTACAAATCCCATCTGAATTCCCCAGCGAAAGGGATTGAGTGCCCACCTTCTGACCGTGCTTTCCAAAAAAGCAGCAGGATGCCCTCTTTGATATCTATCCGAAGAACAAAACACAGCTCCATTGCCTATAAGGTGGCATTTTCTATCAAAGCAAAAGGCCATAATCCAGACTTATACACTAAATCCTATGTACACTGACATAATGCCCTCTAAGCTGCCTAATTCCTTCTAGAGCCCTTATTGTTTTCTCCTCTGTCTCTCTTATTTCTGTCTGTCTTGCTCTTTTTCCCTCTCTCTCTTACTCGCAGTGCATCTTTCCTTCATGTCTCTCTTTCTCTCTATCCCTTTCACATGCCTGTCAGTTCACCCACTTCACAGTATTGTTCTTGCTTTCTTCTATTTTTTTCTCCTTTACTTCTTCCTATTCATCTCCCTTGCTAGTCCTTCTTTGTGTCCCCAACACACATTTTTACGCCCCCTCCATTTTCTCTATTTATGTATCTGCACTTGCCTCACAATAACAAACAACGAAAACAACAACAATCTTCCGTGCTACGTACTACGCACAAACAGCCACCTGAGCGCTGCAGGTTGCTAGGATACCCCGCGGCCATTATAGCATCTCATTATAGCTGGGATTTGCCATTTAATCCAGGCCATGTAATTGGCCTGCTCTCCAGTGTTCAGGCAGGCTTAACTCCTCAGACAAGCATACATCCAGCCACGATGCAGTGCTATCAACAAATGCAGCAAACTAATAGAGATAGGAAAAACTCGACCCCGGCGCTCTCGATTTGCTCACCAAGCGTCGTAAGTGACGATGAAACGGCACAAGCTTTGTTCACCGTCCAGCTTGACAACAGCTGCGGTCGGCCACAGCGTGTTATATGACACCGAAAAAGTCAAGCTACATGCGGTTGAATTGCATGCCTGTGTCGCTGTCCTTGTGTGGGTGTCATGAGTGGGAACTGAGCGGACACAGCACAAACACTCACAGGATTTCAAGGTGGCCTTATTACATCGGAGGAAGCAAGCGATCCCTGTTGGAAGATGTGTCACACATATGTGAACAGACACACACACATGCACGCACACGCACGAGGTGACTGTCTCTGTGGCAAAGTGGTGATGAGACATATATATATACTGTAGAATTGTCATGTGGGAGTATGAGTCATAGAGAGAGCCTTTATATGCTTACCACAAACTCTGTGTGAAAGACGGACATAGCCGCCATGATGTCACCCATACTGGTTATCAAGCTACATTCAACTGCATGGCGGCAATGCAGAGACACAAATACGTCCTAATTAGTTCCAGGGACAAACTAAAACAGGCCCTCATCAGAAGTGATGCACTAATTCTTTGGACAGAGTGTACCAAAAAGCTATGTCCGCTAATTCCATTGACAACATTCAATTAGGAACAAAGTCGTGGGTTTGAGTCCAGCCTGGAGCTTTTCTGTGTGGTGTGTGAATGTCCTCCCTGTGTCTGCTTGGGTTCTCTCTCTCCAGCCTCTTTCCACAGTCCAAACATTAAGTTGGTTAATTGGTGATTCTAAAATGACCGTAGGTGTGAATATGAGCATAAATGGTGATCAGTGTCGAAGTGTTAGCCATGAGACAGATTGCCAACCTGTCCAGACTGTACCTATGGCAGCTGGGATAGGCTCCAGGCCCCCCAATGACCGTGAATTGAATAAGCGGAAGCATGAAATGGATGCATGCAACCTTCAGTTACACCTAAGGCCTGAGACTGCTTGGTGACCATCTGGCAACCAACTGTTAAGAGAGAAAAATTTGTATACCCAACCCCAAGATGCTAACTGTTTCTGGTTGTTGCTAACAGCCGCAAGCAAAGAGGTGCAATGGAAATGTACTGTATGATTGCTTTGGTTATTAGCATGTTGCTGGAAGATGCCAACTTCCTGGTGAACACTCGGAAACCAAGTATCTCCAACACAGTGGAAAACGTTGTGTCTTTTAATATGGGTTGGTTGGAATATCAAAGAACAACTTTTACTCTTTTTCCGGTTTATATCAAAACTACAAACATAAAGTATTCTATGCAAGCTACAAGCAACCACGGCTGACGACCAAAGCGATCACAAAGACGTTTTGGACGCAGCACCCTCTATGCAACTGATTTCCGTGAGAAACAGCCAGAAACCTTCACCAGTCAATGAAGTTTTCCCTTGCAACCAGAGGTTGCAGAGGGTCATTGACTGGTCTGTGTGACTGAGGCCTAATGCATTTATGCAGTTTTGTGCCAATCTAACTTACAACAACACTTGAACTCTAATGGTCTAGTGACAGAGGACAAAAAACTACAAACTTATATTTCAGAACTCCAGAGTTGTAACTCAGAACGATCTTGTTGATAAAACATAACAAGGCAGAAAAATTTGTCATTTTGTAATCTGGGTGAAGTGACCCGTTACAATGATCTATTGCAGTGTCTCTCTATAATAGAGCCTCATTTGATGGTTAATCACACATTTGTCACAGATAAACTTTCAGCTAAGCGTAACCTTTAAGTAGCATCACAAAGCTCTAAAAGTTTTTTTAAGCACTTTCAGCTATTTCTTCACGAGTGTGAGTGTGTGTGTGGTGTGCATGTGGTGGTGTCTGGTTCTGTGTCCTATCCAAGTAAGCCTTGCAGACTGTTTATGCGCTAATGGACTTATGGCTCCCATATGGCAGCCATCATGGTTTCAGCACGGGCATGCAAATGCATGAACACAGTGGCAGCTGCTGATTACGACAGGCTCAAGTACGAAAAATTTTACGGGGTCCTCCCTTAGGCTGTGATCCATATAAAACTACCAGACAGGTATTTGATACCTCTGAAGATATTTCACTATAAAGTGGAGGAATGTAGAAGGATATTTAGAAATATGTGCAAAAGGTTTCTGCTATTAAAGTAGAAAGGATGCCATCTACAATAATGTCTTTCATCTTTTTCTTTAAAAAAAAAATATTTTGTTCAAAGTGCATTGAAAAAAAAATCAATACTTAGGCAGATTAAGGACCTCAGAGAAGTTGCCAAGGCTCTACAGCTGCATCTTGTAATCGCAGACTGACTTTATGGTGTTGAGATCAGGGCTCTTTTTGGGGATAGTAGATTTTGTTCTTTGCGCTTCTTCAAATCTCTGACTGTATTCTTGTCATAATGATGTTTTATGAATGAAATTCATTTAAAGCCTTATTTTGTTTCACAATAAACTATAGTACACATTTATACTGCTTATCAATAATTCGAAATATACACAAGATTTAAAAAAAAATTCTGCAGATGTCAATTTGAATAAAACATCTATTTTAATTTCCAACACTGATGGCATAGCAATATGAGATATTGTGGGGAAAAATGCATTTGTAAGAATGAATAATTAACTAATTAACATATTTCGCTTTTCACTGTGTATTTTTTTAAATCTACTACTAATAAGTATGTAAAATATATGCATTTACGGTTGTGTGTGACAAATTCTGCCCATATAACTTTGATTAATATGCGAGAGAATGACAATGATAATTCCCAAGTAAGGATTAGTAGATCACAGACATAGTAAACCAGCCGGTCGGGCCCATGGCACACTGGTTCTTACCATTCATCTTCATTCAACTGTTTTCACTCCATCACCGTTGAAGGTCAAGTTGGGAGATACATGTGAAAGAAATGGTCTGCTTTTTGCAGTCAATTATATGTTCATGTGTCAAAGTCATGATGGAGAGGATGTGAGCATGTTGGATTGTGGAGACCTACATGGCATTCTTCCACTTCAGGGTGGGAGGATCACACTGGGTGATACGCAGCTTTATCATGTGAGGTGTGCAAGTCGGGAGATAGGAAAATGTATGACCCCATTAAACAGGTGATCCCGCTTTCTTTCTGTCGCCTCAGTTTTGTGGGCAAGATAGTGAGACGTTAGGGCCGCTTGCTTTGTGTGTACAGTGTCAGTGGTGAAGACTTCTTTTTTTCTAATTAACCCGCGTAAAGGTTTCGTTTAACCGAATGATTAAACAATATTATGCTCTCGTCCCAGGGCGCGAAATCTTGCCGTTCTGTCTGATTCTGCTGCTGTCTCGAAAATACACAAAAATGTCTGTTGGCAGTTGACGCACCGACCAGTATTGTTTGCCCTGAGATAATTATTCGCATTAGGACATTGGAGGGGTTGCTGTGGAGTAAGTCCGAAGTTTTTCAGCTAGGAGAATATGGTGGTGATGGCTGGGAGGGGTCTTGTGGTTTGGGTTAACCATGATCGTTTAAAAAGTACGCTCGTCCATAAATAAGGACAGGATTGAGAGTGATGGACCTGTCTCACTATTGCCATAAAGATGTCACGGACCATGACCGCTATTGGTTATATTTCATGCCCTGGAAATAAGAGCAGGCTGCACTTCTAAAACTAAAATAGCATCCGATATTGATTTACAATTGTTCCGAGGAAAATGCTCTGTGTGATTTTACGTTGGTGCATTAGTAAGAGAGAGGTTGTACTAAATATAATACCTTTCATCACAATAGTACTTGTGGTAACCACTGAGTCACCCCTGAATGGGGCAACAGATGCTTCAGTCATAAACATACTGATTATAAAACACTTAAGCGATAAGTGTCACTTTTGTGCATTTGATCTATTTTATTTTAAATGTATATATATATTTTTTTTTAAAATTGGTTTAGCTTTGTTGCTGGCAGTATTAGAAAAACAAACTGGCTGAATGCAGATTTTGCTACCTCCAGCAGCAGGTGTGTGTTTTTATTTTCCAAAATCGGGGTCAATAACAAACCCGTAACAGCTTGGGGCAACAAAATGAACTAAAGAATAGACCACATTAGAAGAAGTCACTGAATTTGTAAGGACTGTTTTTAAAATATGTTTCTCAGTAAATCCTATTAAGGCTATATTTCTCCCATGGCTGCTATATCTCCTCCAGGTTATACTCTTTATTGCTAAATCTTTTTTTAAACAATGTCTTTTTATTAAGAATTTGTCTTTTATACATATAAAGAAAAAAAGGATTACATATGATCTGTACAGTCGGGGTGATTAGCCCGTACATTTAAATTTAAAAATAACAAAGGACAAAAAGGGAAATAAAGAGAGAGAATAAGAAAAATATATAAACATATTATACATATTTCCCCAAATAACATAATCCCTGCAAAACAATCCTGTTCATTCCCACCCAGGTCACTGCCCTAGACCTGCACACTGACATAAGAGAGTTTGCTGAAAAATTCTTATAGATTTTGAAATGCATCAAGGAAAGGACCCCACATGCTTTGAAATTCCCCAGTAGAGTTCTGGAGTGAATGTCTTATTTTTTCCAGTTTTAGACATGGCATAAGGTCATATAACCACTGTTTGTGAGTGGGAGGGGCAGTGTCCCGCCACCTCAGTAGGATTGCCCTCCTGGCCAACAAAGAACAGAATGATAGTGCCTGTCTTTTAGAGCAAGAAGGGGGACGGGGGCCAGCTTCACACTGACAATCCTGGACAGGGTGTGGAAAACCTCTGTCCAGAACTGAACGAGACAGGGACAAGACCACCACATGTGACGTAATACGACACATAGACCACAGGAGTCTAATATTTATGAAGCAAAATATATTGCTTATCTTTGCCAAATTTTATTTATATATATATACCGTCAACATTAGCTTCATTGTCTACGGTTTTTCGTCGCCATAGTGTTACCTGCTTTTTTTGGAGCTGGATTGGGAGGACTGACTATCTTATATATTCAACTACAGTAAAAATGTAACATTTGATATCATTATACTTTATATGTATGACCCGTTACAGCCAATCTGTAAATCTGCAAATCTTGTTTTTCCATATTTTTATATTGTCATTGTAATATATCTAAATGGACTCATCTTACGCCAATCAACTGATTAAAAGACTGAATTTATCTAGAATATGTTAATTTCACAGTGGCTCCATGGTGTTGCCAGTGGCACTGTAGGGTAGTGGTTAACAAATTTGCCTAATGTGAAAGATCCCTGGTTCAATAAGGAGGAAACATAAATCTCTTGGACCCGTTGGGACACAACAGAAGCAGGTTTGATGCATAATTTATGTCTCAAGTTTCCATAATTTGGAATAGAAATAATTAGAACTGTTTTCAACATAATGGAGATGGAGCTAGAATTAGACCCAATATTAAATACTCTGTGTTTGTATGAGGTATTTAGGAGACTGCAGGCAGCTCGACAGCTTCTCTCATGTTGTGAACCTCTCACTGCTAAGAAGCTGTTTCTCCTGTTTGGAAGGAAGCAAGAAGTTCCTGTTGCTAACTTGAGTGGCTGCATTTAAAGCAAATCAGGTGAAAGAGTCCTCTGATTTAAAGAGCTAATATAATATAAAGCTTGTAACTAGCACTCGATATGTTTAATGGAGAGCACTGATGGAAAGGGCCTAAAGCTGGGAGTTGAAAAGTTAGATTGTCTTTTCCTGTTCAAGTGTTCTTTCTTTGCTGTGGTGTTAACTGAAAAATAACTTCTTACATTTATATTATTTTGTATTGTGTTCACCTGTTTTTTTCATATTGCTATTGTTGGTCTTTTTTTTTTGCTTCATTTTTTTTTTAATGAAAAATGAAAGTAAGATTCAAAAGTTCTAATTGAAAAGATTTTAAACAAAAATGGTATGTTTCTGTTTTATAAGGGACAGGGAAGGGAAGGGAGGACACGCAGGTAAGATTGAATGCTCTTCTTATAGTAATTTCCCTAAGTCAGTTGAAGAGCATCAGACAGACACTTCCAAAACACTTCCAACAGTAGGCATTGAGGCTTTACTCACACAGCAGGCAACACAGCCCCAAATGGAAGTAGTGTTGCTATCAGCCGAAATCTCAGGCACAGACATCTCGGGCAGTGAGGCCACTGCTGTGGCTTAGCACCATAAATTGCAATGTCTGTGGTTTGGCTCTGGCTGGAGACCTGTGTTGCGTGTCAGATTGTCAAATACATTTTTTTTTAAAGAAAAAAAAAAGAAAAATACTGACCCTACAAAAATACATGTTTTGGTCCTGGCATGCCAGGGGTCCTCTCCTTCGGGTGGAGTTGCGGGCCGCCGTTTCCTCGCTGGTCTGTCCTTGAGCAGAGTGTTGCTTTCTGGGACTTTTTCCCCGGGCACCTTTTCTTCATTATCTCACCATCTCATGGTGTCTAAGGACCGGCTTGTGCTGCTACTCTCCACCAGATCGTTGTTGCCATTATGGAGGTAATTAGCCCTCACATGACTCATATCTCATATCTGTTCTTGTGCTTGTTGTCCTGTAACCCTGCTTTTCCATTTGCTGTTTGTTTACCTGCCGAAAACTTATGTGTTACCTCTGTCTTCCCGGATTCCTGTTGCTTTAAATAGTTTAAAGGACACTTCTCGGTTTCCTTACTGGAACCCACCAGCTGGACGCTGGACCAAAAAAAGGATAACTTACCTCAAATACACCTGCCTGCCCACTCGCTTCCAAATCTCACTTCACTCCCTGGAATCCCTGCCAGCAGCTACACCGAATCTCTTGCTCAAGATATCGACAAGACTCTGATTCCAAATATTATAAAATCTCATTAAACTCACTTTGACTTATCCTTGCTTCTCTGGAAGAATCTCTAGCCCTGTTCCAGTAGGGAAAAGTCTTTCCTGCACCACTTACCGAGAACTCAAAGAAATTCAGTAAAACTGCCGTTGGTTGTCTGAGTCTGGCATCAGAGTCCACCTTATGGTTAAGCATGACAACATGCAATTTACAGCAATCACCAACTGTAGAAAAGAGAGGGGAAGAAAGTCGTTTTCTGGGACTTTATCAAACATCACGTGGTACATTTTGACATCGACGTTTCCTCACGGGGACACTTTAAAAGGCCTCTTTTTTAAAAATCTTGTGAAAATGCATTTCACTGGAGGGGAAGTGTTGAGTAATTCCCAGATTAATATTCACGCAACCATGTGAGTGTAAAGTTTGGTGGCAGGGGGGAAAACGAGCTCTAATGCATAGCAAACATTCCCATGATGTCCGGAGGTTACATTAACGAGTGCTGCTGTCCGTGCTACTCTCCTCCGCAGCAGTCTCTTCTCAGCAGAGCCCAGTAGAATTGCCGTTTTCATGTGTCTGACTTGTGTTGTTGTTGTTTTCTCCTGTGGGCTGAGTTTTACACAGTCTGTCAATCTCCTGAGCGTCACACATTAGAAGGACCAGTGGAGTGAGACACCAAGAGTGATCCCCCTGGGGAACAACTCTTCTACCACCTCCCACCCCAACCCCTTTGTGTTTGTCTCTCTTTATCTTACAGCCTTCCTCTTCCTCGCTCCCTCCAGTGCTGTGTTTTTCTCGCTGCGTACCCTCCTCTCTTTCTTCGTCCTCTTCTCTTCCTCCGACTCCATCAACAACTCCCCAGACTCCTGGCCAAGTTTGAGCGCGTCAGATCCCCTCTGTTTGGAAAGGCTAAGCTACATCTGTTGACGCGCTCAGTGCTCGAGTGGTCGGCCAAGCCCAGCCAACATCTCCCAGCATGCATCGCAGCGAGTGTGCAGCTAATGAACACAACTAAAGGAATGCGCTCACACCCGTCCCCTTCTTTTCTGTTTGATAAGTTTCACTCTCAATAGGGGTACTGTTTACAATGATTCAGCCCGGAACATGGAGCGGAAATATGGAGTCAGATGACCGTGAAACGTTTGTGGAAACCGCTCAGTTGAAACTGGGATCGCCATCCATACCGTCCTCTGACTTCTAAGAAAGACAGTCAGAGAATCACATGAAGACCTCGAGCGAAACTTCTCTGAGATGCAAACTTTAAAGGAATGAGAGAATCTTGACCCAGTAAAACACATGACGGGCAGAAATCTGAAAAGTCAAGTGAAAAACAGCAAGAGTCAAAATGTGGAAATCAACTTCCTTTTTGCCCTTACAGCTGACTTTACTTGAAGGATTGTGTCTTTGTATTAGTATGGAGATATGGGGATACGCGGAGGTCTGAGAGTTAAGGAAATATGAAAAGGCAGCCCTTTTAACTCGAGCCACTGTGTGAATAGCCCCAGCATTCTTTTGGATTTAATGAAAGCTCCCAAAGTGAGTGAAAGCCTGAAATAGCATTAGCTGGCACACAATAGTAGCCTTAAATGTAGGTATTAAACCTTAACAGCTAAGACCTAATTGGCAGACCAGTGAATAGGCCAATGGGTGGCTGACTCTTAGGCTACAATGTCAGAATGCCTGACTAGCCAACAGCTTGCCCTTGTTTCCTTCAGTCTGCCACAAATGAGAAAAAGTTGGACGTCCTTCTTGACCAAACATCCGTATCGACCTCACATCTCCCCTCACGACCGTTCTTTTGTCTACAGGCTTTTCTTCACCGAAGCGCCTGTGATATTCTCTATTGCACGTGAAAGCCTCAGCCTCAGTTTTTTGACTAATGCGATCACTGTATTTCTTTCATTTATATGTACGTCCAGCGTTAAGACTTTAGGTCCGCTCAAAGCAGACAGTAATCCTTCTCTCATTGCTGTCTGCATTTAACCTGCTTTCATGTGAGAAAACCAACACAAAAACATTCAGATCCACGAGTCCGATGTTTTCTCCACTTGACTTTTACCACAGACGCTGGATAGGGGGTCCGTGGTGCATCCAATCACTGACTCCAATGAAGTGAACTACTCCCTGACCAATAGAGGAACAAGACAGGGGAATGGTGGAGTACAATCATGCAGTGAAGCTCCCATTATCCAGCCAAGTGTGCTAATCAAAACCCTGTGTGCCTGATCAATACCAGTGGACAACAGATTGCACTTGTGGGGAACCGGTGGATGTTAAAGGGGTGTATCAAAGGCCAGGGGAGAGGGGCCAGATAAGAAAGACTGCAGAGGCTGGGGTGGGGTGATGTGGTAACCGGGGACCAGTTGAGTGATTTGAGCGGGTATAAAATGAGACACTGCCTGGCTCACAGAGAGTGAAAGATCACACAAAGAGAGACAAAACACACACCCTGGGTAGCTATTTAAAGTGCTCATGCCTGGGATTTTTACAACAGTACTGTCTTAGTGTAGAAAAATTCTTGACAAAGGCCTTACAGTGCAGATAAATGTTATGAGATACCAATTCTCAATTTTCAACACTCAATTTGTGATCAGTAATTTCATGTTAATACGTGTTACCTTTAATCTTGTTGCATTTTATTGTGTTGTGAAATTTTATGTTGTCATTTTATGTTTTTTATGCCTGGGTTAGATTGCTTTACATTGTTTGATGGCGCGCTAAATTTCTTATGTATTGTGTTTGTCTTACCTGCCAGGAACTACAGACAAAAAGTAGCCTTTTGGCTAATGCTGGCATATTTACATTGATATGATGTTCATTAATATGCATGGACTAATTAATTAAACAAATGTACAATTTCAGCATCAGGGTTTGAACTGTTAACTGAGCCAAACATTTAGTATATGTGATAATGCAGTATATAGAGTTCCACTCTCATAGATTTTAAGGTTTTAAATGTTATTCACATTTTTTTGGACATTAATTTTTATATTAAGATCTAGTTCGTTCATAGATTATATCACATAATTATCAACATGTGTTAGTTGTAACAACCAAGATGGCAACAGCAGAAACGCTCATCTCAAGGCTTCAAAACAAGACCAGCAAGTAATGTCACAGTAGCTACATACATCTTTTACACTTTCAATGAGCTATTTAACAGTTAGTTAACTTTGAGAATACTGATTTGTCACACCTCAGGTCAACAGCTAAGTTTAAAATATCAAAACTGCGCTTTGCCTAAAAGTGAACCTTATTGTACATTTACTTCATTTCTGTCATAAACATACTATTTCATGCTCTCCTCATTCCGCTAAGTGCTTGCTCGTGGGGGTGGGGTGTCTGTTGGTTGCAGTTTTTCTCAGTATTATTGTATGGTCTTTACTTTACAATATCCAGTGCCTTGAGGCAACTTTTGTTTTAGTGATTTTGAGGTAAATATGATCAAAGTTTTAGTCAGCGAGTTTTCCATCTTAGCCAAAGGTACTCAGTTTTTCTATATGGTCATCTCAGCCACAGAAAGAGCTGAAGACGAGAACAAAACATTATATTTATTTAATTTCCAGTTTGTTTTTGGGACCTCTATTGTGGCAAGAACAAAAAGCGGGGCTCACAAGCACTGTGTGTTATTGACAGAAGCCAGACGAGGGGCAGTCTGAAGTGAGATTTTGGGAAGGGATACCTTAAAGATGCAGGGGATACACTGGCTTATTTAATACAAAGGATTCACTGAGAAGCTGCATTAAGGACCAGTATAAAACAAATAAGGATTTTTTTTTTCTTTTTTTGAAGTGTGAGTCATGCCACTCAAGCCACTCTAGCGGAGTCCCAGAATAAAAACATGGAAACGAGTATAATAGGTCCCCTTGAAACTAGAAAGAGGATACACTTTCCTATGCAGGTGGCAAACATTTAGAAAATGATCAGAGAAAAACCCTTTTTGTATTTGGTTCCACAGTTGTTGGTATGTGACTCACAGCGCTCGTAAGTAGCATATTAAAGGTTATGTTGAGGAACAGCAACAGTAGTAACTCTAGAAGGGTTATTGTGATAAAAAGGAAGGAGATGGATTTGAGGTTTTTTGATCATTTTATAAGGTCCTGCTATTTTGGAAACAGTTCAGGGACTCTTCAAGTGATGGTCAAGTTGTATTAATGCTAAAAGGTATGATAGTTGTGTTGGCTGTAACTGATGGACAAAGACCTACAGATATTAACAACGTTCTTTGATCCCGCTGTCGTCTCGGTGTGCTTTCAAAAAGAAATTGTGAAGCAGATTTAAAGCGTTAAACTTTTAGTTCTAATCACATCAGTAAAGCCAGAGCCTTTTATCCTCCAAAACGTTTCAAAGACGGCTACCTTTTATCCTGCAGTAGGAGCCTTTTTTCTGACCAAGTGCTGTGTTCTGCTTGTGGATAAACAGGTGTTAAGTATGAACGTTTGAGATTAATTAAAGCTTGGAAATCAGTGCTTTCAGGGCCATGTCAGAGTGTATGTAAATGAGAAATTCAGAAGGCAGCTTGGATCTGAAGAATTAATCTAGGATAATCTATTGATCAGTCCTGATGATGACATTAATCCCTGCGAATCACTGTCATTGATACAGCCACATAATGGATTAGTATCAATGGAGCCAAATGTGGCTCCACTGCATAACTGCAGTGTTAAACAGGGTTATTTCTGTGCAGACGCGAGCTTAACAATAACTGTGAACTATAGAGAAAAATGAAACTGATAATTAGAGATAATAGAAGAAAAAATCACTAATCAGATGAAACTGAGAAGGTTGTTTTTACATTTATCATGTCTAGATTTGTAAAGCTGTAGTGGAGTAATGTAGACATTTGCAGAGATGAACTCATACTACCTCTGTGTGTGTTGAAACTCGAGCCTCTTTGTTCTGTGGTTGCCTTTGAGAGTGCATTTGTAAAGAGACTCAGAAACTAACCTCTCACACTTCACAGTAAAATGTAGTTTTAGGAATTCTGCCCCACAAAATCAAACAATTAAAAATAGAGACAAGGAAGCTGTTATTTGCTTAATTTGTGTTGATGTGTTGTAAAATTTGGACAGTGTTAGAGTCTCTCCTGTGCTCTCTGTTTCACTATGTCTGTTTAAATGAAAAGAGGACAATATGACTTTACACAGACCGAAAGACTGGCTGGTGACCACCTGGGTAGCCACCAAGCGCTGGGGAAACATTAGTATTGTCCAGCTGGTTGCAAATAATTGTAAGCAGTTGATGTGAAAAAGCCCCAGTCACACAGAGGAAGCAATCACTGAACACTAAGGAAAAGTGCTAATTCCCCCAACCGGTTAGCAAGGGGTTTCTGGAGGTTTCATGTTATTACATGAATTTGGCCATAAAGGGATTTATGGTCATACACTGAAACCTCCTTATGATTGCTTTGGTTGTGATTGCTTTGGTTGCTACAGTAGCAAATTGATGCAGTCACCTGTGCTTTGATTGGAAGGCGCCAATGTCTTCGCAAACACTCACTACCTGCTAGTAAAACTATGAGATGCAGATCCAGAAATGGACTCTATTGACCATCAGAGTAAAATATGTGTTTTTTTTATCTGTTTCTTTCAGCAGACAACACTCACCTTGAAGGTGAACATTTTCCTTTTCCAATCTGTGTTGCACTTTTTGAAGTTTCACTACCACTTGTAGGTTAGTTGGCAAGTGTTTGCAGACAAGTTGGCATCTTGCAGGCAACTGTAACAACCCGCTAGCAGGCAAAGCAATAACAAGAAATCCCAAAACGTTGATTCTGTTCATCTGGATGTAGCTTTTTAAGTGGGAGAAATGTTTCATCACTCATCCAAGTGACTTCTTCAGTCTCAGCTGACTGCAGGTTTCCCCAACCTTATAAACAGTACATTTGCATAATGACTGAAACTAGCACCACTGAAGGAACAATGGGCTGGGAGGTCAGGTCCTTGATCATTGATATGCAAATTCTCATGACCATTGATCAACAACTAATGATCAAGGCCCACTGATCAAAGACCACTGATCTATGGTCATGAGCACCATTCACAGAGAGTTGGGGAATGGCTGCAATCACAGTATTGTAAGATGGTGAAAGATGTACCCTTAGGCCCCCTCCTCGATTCAGAGATGGTCTTTCCCTTTTCACATAAATGGCACTCAAACCAGTGTTCCTCCCTGTCCAGGATGTGGACATCCTCATCATTGAAAGAGTGTCCACTGGCCTGTAGGTGTAAATAGACGGCAGAGTCCTGGCCTGACGAGTTAGCTCTTCTGTGTTGTGCCATCTGCTTAGCCAGAGGTTGTTTGGTTTCCCCGATGTATAAATCTTCCTGACACTTAACAGCAAACAGAACAGAATCAACTTTTTGGGATTTACTTACCTGGATAATTGAGCATGCATCAAAACAATCACAAGGAAGTTTTTGCTATAGTACTCCCTTTGCAATTGAATTCACCCAGCAACAATTAGCAACCACCCACTGGCAACCACGAGTGGGTTACCAACTCGTCTCTAGGCCATGTGGCCATAAATTGGCAATTAACACGTTGGTGTTGACAACTGTGTGTCATAAAACTCACTACCATACAGAGGATAATAAAATGGTCACTACAGTGATTTCTCATGTTAATGTCTCAGTTTTAACTTAAGTGGGGACAGAATTTATATACTAATCAGTTACAAAAACAATATCTATATTGGCTGCTTGCTTGCATGTGTCTGTTTTATTATGTTTCTTTAAGAGGAGTCCACACTATTTTTTACTTTACCTGAAACCTTAGGGCAGGGCTGCATGCTGGTTTGGGGTGTTATTCATTGAAAATCAATATTTTCCATTTCTGAGGATGCAGAATGAATTACTACTGAGATGAGCATTGTGGAGAGATTGAAGGCTTAGTCTGAGGCATCACTCATCTGAAGACTTTCACAAGGACATTTACTTCTTTTCCCTGGGAGTTAACTCAGTGAACACGGATCTCTGTTTTTCTCACCACTGTCAGAGCACATATCATCCACTTTGTCCTGAAGACCATATCACACAGCAGCAGGAGAACCAGATGCACACGTGTAGATACGAGGACAAATAACTTTGAATTCATCAGGTCTTTAACGATGTTAATTCGCTTTCTGGGGCTAGTCCTCAGGGTTAGGGCTACAAGATGTTCTAAAGTTCTTATGTTAGGCCAGTTACCCAAAGCTGCTCTTTTTAATGAACATGTCCAAAGAATGCCAACCGTGTAATTCGGCAATGACCTCAAATCCTTTTTGGAAATGATGAGCTAAACACAGGCACACTCTAATTAATGAGCCACTCACAATAGAAATGAACAAATTATGGAGCCAGTTTGAAATGTCAAGATAACCAATTATCAAATGAAAATGGCCATTAGGTAGTTCCTTCTGGCCACAGGTGATGAAGCCACCTGAAATAATGGGAAAAGCAGAGGCAGAATGGGTTTTATCATTGTCTTAGGCAAAGTATTAGATCAGCCTTAAATGTAAGGTGCCTAAGGGGCCGAATATACCCAAAGAAATTTAGTATCCATAGCATAAAACGAACGATCATTTCTAAAGGATAGATGTGCTACATGTAAAATTACATTTTTAATGACAATATAGTTAAAGATTTTTCCTGTTTGTGTGTCGTGACATTGCAGTGACCCCATGCTAGCTAAAGCCAACTTGTAATATACACTACATAGGAAAATGCACATGGGCATGGGTGTCCACCTATGTTTGTGTTTCTGTCTTTCCAGCCAGAGCTAAAACTCTGGCTCAAAACTACTACCTCAAAAACCACATGATTCTGAAGTAATGTTTTTCATGATTATTATTTTTATTTTGAGGGAATACATTTATGTTACTGTGCCTTATTAAATTTAAATTTAAATTCTTTGTGTGGTTGGCCAGTGTTGTGGTAGGGGATCTGTGCAGGCCAAATCCTTTTACCGCAACACCGGGCAACGCTGACATCATCCAGAGTTAACCTGAAATTATTATGTACAGCTCTCCACTAAGACTCCTGTGGCACAACAGAAACAAACAGCCACTCTTGAAGATATTCCAGAAACCCCTTCCAGTAGAATGGAGACTGTAACGGCAACATATTAAATCACAACGAAGAGCACGATGTCTAGGTGTCCGCACGCTTTTGGCCATTCAGCTTAGTTCCAAATCACCGTGACGTCGGCTCTTAAATTACTTAAACTTATTAACTTTGTTCACTCTGGTTTTATTTGCAATTCCATCAGCTAACAGAGATCATAATCGCTTCTGACAAAGGTACCAAGACCTGCACTGTTTCACAGACAGGACCCAGGAGATAGACATCATGTTTTAGTGAAGAATGGACTTCTGAGTGACTGGCAGATACCTCACTGAGACAGAGAGCTCTGGCAGTGTTCCAGCGAGAGGGAAAGAGAGAGACACACAGAAAGAGCGAAAAGGCAGCATTCAATGGGAGCTTCACTGGAGAGGATGAGATGCCCTTTCTGTGCGCGCTGAAGGATGGACAGAAAGGGGGCAGGGAAGTGGAGGAAGAGAGAACGAGGGAGCGAGAGAGGAAAAAAAACAACGGGGAAGAGAGAGGAAAGGAGGAAACTTTTCAGTCTGTGTTTTCCATTCAAAGACATTTTGACAGGGCAGAGCCCACTCTGTGGCAGGGAGTGGAGCCATTTTGAAGTCTCCTACCGGCAGCTTGAGGGAAGCAGGGAGCCAGAATAGATATATCTCGGGGCTGCCTGGGTTTTTTTCTTTTCTTTTTTTTTTTTCTTCTCCTTCCACCGCACTTTTTTTCCCCGTTTTTTGACAGCCAGCTCCGAATCGCCGAGCAGGTGTCTTCTCATTTTCTGCCGAAACAGTGGGACAGTGCACACAAACACTCCATCGCTGTTCATAAACAGATAAACACATGGGCGGACCAGACAGACAGGCAAACAGACACGCACACGCTCGCACATACATATAAACACAGCGGCGGCACTCAAGAAGTAACTATGCATTGGAAATGACTACCCTTCACACATAATGTTTTCCACACGGCTGCTGAAGTTGAGAGAGGGCGCAAGAGTGTGTGTGTGTGTGTGAGGGGGGGCAATCTATGACTATCTCCACTGACACAAAATGAGTGTCAGAAAACAGAGCGCTATTTTCACTTTAATGCATGCAAATAACAGGCAGCCACTGACACAGGGGCGAGATTTAGTATGCTCTGCAATTTTTAGGTCACAGGAGAAGGAGGGGTAATCCATCCTTATTATCCCCTCACCAGATCCTAATAATGTGGCTACTGTTGCATGCTCCGGCTCATATTTTTCCTCTTTTTTTTCCTTCTTTCGGGAGGGTAGGTCGCGGGGCTGCTGAATTAGAGGAGTTATTGTGCCTAACTTCCCTTTTAAGTGTCAGATTTTCAAGCTTTTTCTCTGTGACAAGTGTCGAGCTCATTGATGTTCGGCGGGTTGAAGGGAGGAGTACAGAGTGTTGACACCGGAATTAGCACAATATAAGTAGCCTCGGACCAAATTTCCTCCAAATCAGCCTATTCATGACAGCCACAGCAACCCTTGTCCCATTGAAAATGAGCCTCTGAATAGATGGTTTAAGAGATCCCTCTCTTGAAGTCTGAAAAGCCGTGTGTCCCCACTGGTGTCCGTGATTAAGTTGTGACTGGGTGTCTGGGTGGGGGTGAACAATGTCTACACAGTGTGTATGCCCCTTGTACTGAATGTCATGATATGGTGCCAGTGCTTGTAATTGCTCAGGTCTTTGAAGGCAGAGTGAAATTTTAAAATATTTTGAAATGAACAAATTAATGAAAATTAAATACATGTAATACTTTAAAATGTAAAGGAAAACAAATCTAAAATGGGTGTGAGGAAAGCTGAAAAGACATTTAAATTTAAATTCAAATTTTATTTGCCACATATACAGTCATACTAAGTACAACATGCAGTGAAATGCTTGTGTCCATGGGGGGGCTGCGGACGTAGCTGCGCCATTTATATTGATTTATATGACGTCACCTCTCTTTAGTACCTGTATGGGTTTTTCAGTGTTGACAGTGATATGTATTGTATAGTGCTGTGCAAACGTCTTGAGCTACGCCACATTTCTTTATATTTTGCTTCCAAGCAGCCAGATTTGGTCTTGAGCAATAGTTTTCTAGGCCTTCTGAAGGCGTCTGTTTCACTTATTGTCACTCCAGTTTTTTGTATCTGGACATTTTCCGAGAAAAGTTTTTCTTTCTTTGTTTGTCAAGCTACTTAACAATGACCTATGAATCATTTATGCGTAAAAAAAAAAATAGGGGACGTGACTCAAAGGATGGCCCGATGTTGCATATACTCAACAGAAAACTTAGAAAAGAACTATTGTTAAAGGCACTTTGTTACTAGCAGCTTGTCACAAAAATACAAAATTTTTCCATATTTCTTCAGTTAAATCTGGGGAAAATGCCAAAGATAACACTGTTTGGCAAACATAACATAGCATTTTCACACCAAGGTGATTCCAAGAATCAGGTTTTATTAGCCAATAACACTTAATAGATCTTAGCATGGTGTGCAATGTGTCCTGAAAATATTTGAGGAACTGAATACGTAAAAAATAAGTAGAGATGAGCCTTAAATAAAACAATCTACAGCAGTTGAACAGCACACAATGAAATAGGAAAAAAAAATCCTGCAATAACTTGACACAGGACCTGAGAGATGCATCTGGCCCTTGAACCATCTACAGTTCGCTGACACCTCATCAGAAATGGTCTCAGTGGAAGGCTGGCTGTCAAGAAGCCATTCTAAAGGAAGGGAAACAGGGAGAGAGGGTTGAGGTATGCCAAACTACACAAAATCTGAGATCAGTGAAACAGGTCTGATGGAGTGATGAATCCAGATATCAAAGTTTGGCTTAAATCGTCATCAGTATGTACAGAGCAGGTCAGGAGAGAGGTACAACATGAGCGTCTGCAGCTATCTGTAAAACACAGAATTATAAAAACAGAAAAGTACCAGCAGATTTTGATCCACCATTCAATACCAAAACCTAAGATTGGCAACAGCTTGAGCATGACAATGATCCCAAACACACTGCCAGTGCAAACAGCATATCTGGATAGAAAACCACACAGTGGAGCACTATCAGTCAGAGCTGCTTCAGAGAGTTCAGGATGTGTTGATGAATAAAGGTGGTTACACCAAACATTGACTTTGAAGCTCATTAGAGCTGTACATGCTGTTGTCTTTTATCCATGTATTTTAATTTTCCAAGCAAAATATAAATTAATGAATTTTGGCTCAAAATACTTCTTCTTTTGACAATAAGTAGTGTGCTGTCTTAATATCATATCATTCACCATTTTTGCCTATTTCACACGTCCAAATTTTAAAAGCCTATCAAAAAAGATCTGTATTAAATGCTAACATTTGAATTTTCTGTAAAGGTGCAAGTGGTTTAAAAGTAACCTAAACCCAAAGAAAGGGTGTCAGTGGACCAGGTAGATGTTAAGAAGTTTTCTGATAAAAAAAAGTTTTATGGTAGAAATTATTTGATATTTCTGTATTGAAGCTATTTCTTAGAAATGTAGCATGATTTTAGATCATATTTCATTACACATTCACTATCTCAACAAAATGAGATATTAATATTTTTATTCAGGGTCTTTTTGTAAAAGTCAAGAGTGACCTAAAAAAAAAACACAACACAGCACATTCAGTGCATGAATATTTCACAGGTAAGACCTTCCTCAACTTTAGGAGCCCGTTCTCATTCCCGACGTGTAACATACCGACAATTTGTCACGTCCTGAGGCGTCCAATGGGAACGCAAAACGAAACCTTCCGCGTCCCTAAGATGCGCGCCGGGTTGTGGATGGTATCCAATAGAATGATGCTCCCGGTAGAAACACACGTTCCAGCCGTGTATTCCAGCTAGGGCTGGAACAACGCGTCGACGCGTAAAATACGTCGACATAAAAGATTTGCGTCGATGCATCATCACTTTCAAAAAAACACATGGCGGCAGCTAGTAGCGGTAACATGTTGACTTAAACCACGCCCCCCGAACACGCAGTTCTACAGTATGGGGATATTTTAACCGAAAAGGAAGTGATTCAGTCTTTGCCGGCTATTTAAGGATGAAATGGCCTATCATGAAACGACCGTAAGTTTTCAACTTTTTTACTAACGCTGGTTTTTACCCTTTAATTCATCCAG
>VURO01005577.1:30551-45061 GCA_015108175.1 Pelvicachromis taeniatus
GTTCTACAATATGGGGATATTTTAACCGAAAAGGAAGTGGCAGCAGCTAGTAGCGGTAACATGTCTACTTAAACCACGCCCCCCGAACACGCAGTTCTACAGTATAGGGATATTTTAACCGAAAAGGAAGTGATTCAGTCTTTGCCAGCTTTTTAAGGATGAAATGGCCTATCATAAAACGACCGTAAGTTTTCAACTTTTTTACTAACGCTGGTTTTTACCCTTTAATTCATCCAGACACCCCCTAGACATACACTCAGAGATAAACACCCAACCTCCGTAAATGCAAAACTAATTTAAGCTGCTTAGCAGTAACATATATCATTAGATTAATCGATGCATCGAAAACTTTATCACTAGATTCATCGATTCAGAAAATAATCGTTTTGCCCAGCCCTAATTCCAGCCCTAACCCTAACCTTAATCCTAACCGTGTTAGTGTTTTACGGAGCGATTTATGACGAGAAAGTAAAATAAATGTTCATGTGTAGATTCAGTCCAAACGGTTCTCATGTTTACTCCTGTTTCCAAATCCGTAACATAGAGACGTGTCGGGTGGCTGAAAGTGTAACATACCGACGATTTGTCACATTATGTAGTATGTTACGCTTTGGGAGTGAGAACGTGTTGTTAGCACACATGACACTAAGGATATCTGCACTTTGTAAGCCTACCGCCCATCCACACCCCCACCTGCTACAGCTACTTTGCATAAACACATTGCTTCAATCTCTAAAAAAAACTAAATCTAAGTAGCCTTTCTAGTTAATGGAGAAAGTGCTTTTGTTATACTCAAGTAAATTGAATTAATGATTTCTTCATAAGCACGGGAAATACGACTGTGGTAACCTCCAAATATTTTCTCATTGAATTGCTAGCTTGTGTGCTGACGTTAGCTACTGGTTAGCCTATTTCAGTCACAAAAGATGTGATGTGGGTTTATAATTTTTTGAGTATGGTGAACAACAAATATAACGGCATTACGTTTGCCTGCCTAGTGCTGCGGAAAGACGTTACTTTTTCAGTTGGAAATAAACTTTGACTAGACATTTGTGGTCTGAATAGGCCAAGCTGTTTGTGTACTTTTAAAGGAGGAAATCCCTGAATTGGGAAACAGATGGTGACTGTGTGTGGCATCTGCACAGTGTACATGTTCAAATCATTAAAAAGAAAAGCAGCTGAGCAAGCTTGTGAGTATTAGTATGCAATGCGGCAATAAGAACATAAAAAATTGCTGAAATATAAAACATACTAATAATAAACAGAATGACCAATAGCTGGCTGTGTTATCTGTGATTAGGGGAAGTTTAGGGGGTGTTTGAAGTAATTGAAGGGGGAAAGAAGAGAACCAAATCCTCATTCACTTATAGTAATAAGAATAATCTAACCTTGTTTATTTTTGTTTAGTTCTGTCTATTTTTGTATAGTTCCCCAAATTTAGTGAAGAGTCTTCGCTTGTTGATATTTTTGACCAATCAAATTAATTCTGAAAGTTTGAAATGGAACATTTTAGCTGGTCTGAATGAATGTGACAAATGTGCTACTTGAAATTCTAATTACTCTTAAAAAGTCCATGTAAAAATAGTCCAGCGTCCCAAATTAAAATCCTCATTCTATCACTTCTGAAAGCCTTGCGTCTTAGCTATGGCTTTCATTTGCATGACTCAGGTGTGGGAATTCTTTAATATGTCACTGGCTTCAGCCTGTGCTCTGTTAGAGTGAGATTTTTGACGCATTTACTAAAAAACAAACACATTCGGAGTATACTGTAAGATATGGTGATTAGAAATGCAAACTATCAAGCTGTTTCAGTACTGGTGTCAAACCAGCAGCAAATATAACTCATGAAAGTCACCGCTGTTCTGACTGGATGTGTTTAGAAAGAGCCCAGAAGTAGACATGCTGCTTTCTCTTCATATTAAAGGCACGACGCCATCCATTTTACCCCCTGTGACTAGCTGAATTATCTGGGCAATATTGAAACTTTTCTGAACCAATTCTATTGTATTGTGATCTCTTCAACAGTTCTTGCAAAGCCCAGAGGGAGAAGGCAGAACAAGGCGTTGGGAGTCTCAAAATAGCAACTCGCCAGAGGGAGTTAGAGAGAAAAAGGCTCTGCTGAGCTACACCGCCATCATGCCGGACTTTTCCTTCTCCGTACTGTTGAGTCACCGCTTGTTGATGTTTCTCTCTGCTGTTCAAAGCCGAGGATGCCGTGACATATTACCTCTCGGGCAACACTACAAAGAGTTGCCTAAGAGTGGCCCGGCTGGCTTCCTGCCCGCCGTTCTGCAGACTTTTTACACATTCTTGACGAATGGTTGTATTTCTCTCCCGAGGCCACGCCGTCAGAGTACACAGCGAAGGGGCTCGGCACGCGCTCGGCAAGGGACAGTGACTGACACATCCACATAGCGGCGTATAAGGAAAAACCGACACATATGCGCAGAAAATATGCCCACACACAAGCAGTGACACATATGGATACACACAGGAAACCAGTGAGGAAGATAAGGGCACACACATACACGGATGCTAAGGGTTAGGATCATTCCTCTAACAACGGGGAGTGTCGGCACAACACAGATAAGACACAGAGTGGGTGTGATTTCTGTAAAAAGATAGCCCTGACAGGGGAGACTGTCCACATTTAGACTGAAGTGCATCTTTTTGTTTCTACTTCTCAGAGATTCTTTGTGCTAAAGTGTGCCCACAGAAAAGAGGAATTACCTCACAGAGCCTTAATTATATTTTTGAATTCCACTGCTTGTGTAATGTCTTAAAGGTTCTAAATATATGTAGTTATGTCACTGTCTCTTAACTGCCGCACTTCTCGTAAAGTCATAATTAATCAAATGCAAAGACAGGCTAGCTAAGCATCTGCATTCTTATGTTATTTAAAGTCCAAGAAATCATCCTTCCAATGACAACAAATAGGCAGATTTTTTTTCAGACTTTTTAGGGAATGAAGAGTAGAGTTATAGTTATCCAGCTGTCGCGGCACAGCATTAATGGCTGGATGAAAATAAGTGCATATGCAAAAGAAAAAAAAATCAAAATGGGAAAGCCAATTAAGTAGTTGCATGCATCTTGAATTGTCCAGTTGTTGTTATGCGTAGCACATTTCCAAAGAATGAAATAACTAATAACTAACTATGGTATAAAAACGAACTTCTTCTTCTTCTTTCTTTTTTTTAAACTGTCACAGCTTATCCTGGATTGTAGATGTGATGTTGCTGTTATTCTCATTATTTCTAACATTTCTAAACTAACTTTCACACTTCTAAGGCAAACAAATATGATGGTTTTCCTGTTTTCCACATGAGACATCTGTGGGAATTATCTGACGTTACAATGGTAAAGTTCCATAAACCGTTAAGAAGGGGAAAAAAAGCTTCTTTTGAATCTGTAATTTCGAAGCCGTGCTTGAAATAAATGCACCAATTTTGCTGGTGGCATCGAAAATTTCTACCGAGAAGAATACCTGAAGCCTTGTTGGAAAATTGCTAGCATCGTGGTGTCTACTGCATCGCGGATGAATGCCAATTAGCACGATTTTGGAGAAATAAAGCAGGACGGGCAACCGTGCAGTTTGAATGTATGAGTTCAGCAGAGGCTCGATCGCCTGCATTCAGATTGCAAATGCAGTGCCAGTCAGAAAAGATTTCAAATTTATTTTAGATTTCAAATCAGAGCAAACAGAGCAAAAGCAAAGAAGATGAAAGCTTTGCTTTAAGCCGCACTGCTTTATTATTTTCATTCATACGTTTTCTTTTCTTTCTTTTTTTACTAGATGATATTTTGCGAAACATGACATGCTTTTATGGCTGTGCCTGGAAAGCCACGGGTCAAACAGGTGGATTTAACATTCTTTTAGGATTTTCAGAGATAAAGCTGTTCTGGTATAACAGAATCAAGTCTAAGGCTATTGCTGTTTCTGAATATGATGCTAAGATTAAGATTCGAAGTCCATGGTAGTGACCAACATTTTGCAGTAATTTACCATTTGATCAACAGTGCTTCATTACAGTTAATGGTTCAATCTTTCCAGTTAAATACTGTCAATTCACTGGACAGTGACAAACTCTAGCTTGCTTGAGATACAGCAGCAATAGATCATGTTTAGCACCTGTCTCTTCTCCCTCCATCAAAACACAGAAGTCCAGATTGCTTACACGTCAACATTTACTTCATAATAAGTGAAAGCAACAAACATGACTATTACCAGTTTAATTCAACCGAAATTAAGCTAAAGATTTGTCTCAGTGTTTTGCTAAGGAATGCTGGATGTTAATCTAAGTTTCTTTTTGCTACAAATAAAACCTACAAATCATTACTTTAAGTACTATGAAGTTTGCCTGGTTAAATGCTGTGTCATGCTACAGTCATACAGCAGTTGGAGACAGAAACCCAGCCTGAACTTGTTTAGACTTGTGATGTCACTGAAATTTGAAATGGTTGCTCTGAAGGTGGGGACCAGGTCTTTGGTGCTAGAAGGTGATAAAATGGAAATAAGATGAAGTCTGTCTGTTAATGAGGTCAAGTTGTCAGTTACATGCAACGTGTTTGTGATAATATGACAATGAAATGGACCAAAATCTCAAACCTGTTGCTGTCTGCTGCAAATGTGTTCCTATCTACATACACAGAACGCCACATTACACAGGAATTCATGTTAACTAACATTAATAGATCTGAAGCAGATTTTCCTCCATAAATAATGTTGCTGCAAAAGAACATGCTGAGCTCAGCAACCTTGCTTTGATATAGAAATATGACCAGTATACAACTAGTTGGATACTCATTAAGTCAAGTCCCTTATTACAAAGAGAAGTGTTGCGGCTTCCACACTGCCTGTGCTCATCTCCAAAAAACGGACTCAGACTGATTGCAACATGGTGGTAAACTGTCTGTTTATAAATTTGAAACTTGAAACCTTCATCAATGTGTCTGAGAGTGATTGCAGACAAATACAGTTGTTAGCAGACAGGTTGCCTACCACCAGGCACCTCGTGATCAAAAGTGGGATCCTCATCTATTTTCAACCAGTCGCCAAATACGGAAAAAGTCAGTGCGGTCACCGGGCGACAAAGGATTTTGCTATTTGTAAGGAAGTGGCTGTCCTAATTTTACTGTAGTGTCACTAAGCCATAAAGTGCCCAACAGTTTGCAGAGCATCGCTTGCCTCTCAGTCTACAAAGCATTTTTACAAAACTGTGTACATCTTCTGATGTGTGACTAAATTTGCACCGTGTTGCTCAAAGTCTTCTATTCAAGTGTAAACATTATCCTCTAACAGCACAGAAACAACACTGCAGCTTTGCCTTCATGTCTTCATCTGCACTTTTAGACATTGTTATTCTGTAGTTACTAAGTCCGAGCAACAAACCTTCTGCTGTGTGCCGAAATCGAGCTATTTAGCAGCCTTGCTTGCAAGTGATCATTTTTATGCGCAAGTAATTACTTTGAACTGCAACATTTGTCAGCGTACAGAGGCTGTGATAAATGTAGAGAAAGGACTTGCTGAGACACTGGAGGAAACAAATGTGAAGAAGATAGATATACTGTATGTGCACTTTTGTTACCTATAAAAAATGAATCTAAAGAATGATTATTACATGGTTAGGATTTAGGTGTCTCTCTCCATTAAAGCCCTATTGGTGAAATGTGTCAAATGAATCTGGCAAACCTATAATAACACTAAGGTGTATTTTTGTGCTTCAGCCATGCAGCCAATGATTTCAATACTCCCATTCTCTCATCAGCGGACTACAGGAATGTAATTTCATGTTGACAACTAACATAATTGCAATTTTATTGCGCACAGTGTCACAGCACTACAATATGCATTAACCACTGTAATGTGCCAGTAAGGACATAGGCAGCTTGTATAATGTTTATGAAATGAAAAGCATTAATTCGACAGATTGTGCAATCGTCTCAGTTTTTCATTTTCTTTTCCCACATTTTGTTAATGCTTCCACACTGCCCATGGGGAATGAGCAAAATAAGTAAAAGTGAAGAAATGCGTAAGACGTGTTTCTTTTGAAGCTATGACCATTTTGGAAATAAGCCATTACTCAAGATTTGATTCAAAAATTCGAATGTGCAAAACATTTAGTCTGAAAAATACTTCTTTGTTGCCAAATCATGTGATGCATCATCTCCGACCGTACCACATTTTAATCTCGATCAGTCATAGCGTGGGAGTATGAGTCACTTTTTTTTTGAACATCTCATTTTCAAAACACCTCGCTCTCACTGATGAGGTCTTTGTAACGGCATTGAGTGCTTTCCCTTGCGTCATTTTAGACCACTCATTCACTTCAGAGCGGGAGCAGTGTTACACACAGATATGATAATGATTTTCAGTGATGATGCTGAGCCTTGATCGCTAGGGTTCTGCTGGTAAACATGGACTCCGAATCACCTACGTGCTCATTTTCACTTAGTAACTGGATATTCCTACAGCCTTTGGGGCACCGAGTAAACTGCTGTTATTTCTTGCCAATACTTGTTTGATCAAGTGGAGTCACACTGGTTAATGAAAAGTGAAATTTCAAAGAAGACATCAGTATAAATGCGATTGTGCTTTATTTATTCTTGTCACACAGTCACTGGGTCAAGATTACGACAGTTTTTCTAGCGCAGCACAGATGCGGTAAATAGGATAACTTTATGATGTGTCTGACATCCCCCATGTTCCTGCTGTCATCATAATTAATGTTGGTCCAGGTTCAAAATTACAAATGAGCAATCACGTTGTTATGATGTCATAGTCCTGCAGCGTGGGAAAAAAAAATACCCTGCCGATGTCTATTCAAAACCTCCAAAAGAGGAGAGTTAGGATCATGTTTACAAGGTTATGCCTAACCCTAGACATTGGTGTGATGCTGTTTCCATGTACCAAATCTCTCTTCTGTGGAACCAGCTTCCAGTTTGGATTTGGGAGACAGACATTATCTCTACTTTTAAGATTAGGCTTAAAACTTTCTCTTTTGCTAAAGCATATAGTTAGGGCTGGATCAGGTGACCCTGAATCTTCCCTTAGTTATGCTGTGATAGGTCCAGACTGCTGGGGGACCCCCTTGATGTATTGAGTTTTTCCCTTTTCATTCACCATGTGTTAATAGATCTCCCTGCATTCATCCATACTTGTTATTAATCTATGTCTCTCTTCCACAGCATGTCTTTTATCCTGTCTTCCTTCTTTCACTCCAACCGGTCGCAGCAGATGGCCGCCCCTCCCTGAGCCTGGTTCTGTCGGAGGTTTCTTCCTGTTAAAAGCGAGTTTTTCCTTCCCACTATCGCCAAAGTGCTTGCTCATAGGGGGTCATATGATTGTTGGGGTTTTCTCTGTATGTATTATTGTAGGGTCTACCTTACAATGTAAAGCACCTGGAGGCGACTGTTGCTGTGATTTGGCGCTATATAAATACAATTGAATTGAATCTATGACATCACAACAAAGTGACTGGTCACTTGCGATGTTGAACCTGGACCGCATTTGTTTTAATGATCCAGGAACAACACCAACACGATAGCGCTAACATTAGCTGGTGCTCATGGGTGGAACAGTGCTCTCTCAAGTGTTTATGTTGGGCTATCTAATATGATACCTATTATTATAACCCCGTTTCGCTTTATATAAATTTGTGCTATAGCTTATGTTTTATAACTGATTGCTAACACAGTGGGCACCATGTGTTAGCAATCTGTTGCTAACCACTGTTGCTTCTGGGTCAGGCCTTTCTGTGTGGTGTTTGAATGTCTTCTATGTGCCTTCATGGGTTTCCTCCAGGTTCTAAGGCTTATAACATTATACAAAGTGTTTTATGTGTATAGTATAACATGCTTAAAGTCTAGTTAAATGTGGCTTGTAGTTTTAAGTGCTTTGAGTGGCTGGTAAGACAGGAGAAGCGCTATATAAATGCCAATCAATTTACATGTCTGTGTGTGGTTGTCTGTCTCTTCGTGTTAGCCATGTGATGGACTGGTGACGTGTCCACGGTGTGCCATGCCAAAACAACGCATCACAGGGTAAAGTAACCCAGTATTGTAATCATCTGACCTAAACGGGATCTGATAGCCAACAAACCCATCAATGTTTAGTGCACACATACATGATGAAGTTAATAATTATCTGTCTCACCAATACAGTCAAAACACTGTGAGTCATACATAAAGCAGTCTTTATTCCATACATAAGTGAGGAACTGCTGTGTGTGTTAGTGTCGGAGTTAGTTTTTGATTTTCAGAGAAACTAGTAATCTGAATGATCCGCCAAGTGCCCGCAGTGCATTTGAACCACGGAGCTCTCTCTGCTGTGCTGCTGCCCGGAGTGTTTTGAGCGGGTTTGATTTTAGTTCGACAATAGAGGGCGCAAGTCAGCAAGGATAAACCCACTGCTGGAATTCAGAGAGCCGTCTGCGAAAGATGCAGCTGCTGAGACTGGCTGCCCCCCCCCCCTCCTTCTTCCCATCCCAATGCCCCTCACTCATTCACTCAGTCATTACACTCATCCACTGTATCTATAATTTCGCGTGCACTCAGCGCCGCAATGCTCCCTTATGATGAATACAGGGTGGGGGGGGGGGCGCCACCCCCCACCCAAGTTCAAAGTTGAGGATATCCACACGCACGCGTATTAAAGCACGGTTTTTTTCTTCTTCCTCTTTTTTCTTTGCAACTAACACGACAGCGCGTACGTGTTGAAACGGAGACGAATCCACCTTAAGCACCTTAAAAATATTCTCATTTACGTACCTCGCAGCGTGCGTCCGCACAGGGCAATGAAATCATGCTGCTGGAGAGAGCGTCCGCGAGCATGTCAAGGATGTCTCTCAGAAAATGTGCTCTGTACAAGCAGTTGAATGACAACTGTAGTATTCACTCACTCACTCGCTCGCTCGCTCTCTCACTCTCTCTCTCTCTCTCTCTCTCTCACACACACACACACACACACACACCTACACACACACAGGGAAGTGGGGTTTGCGCAGTGGCCGAAATAGCGAAAACCTTTGCTGTGATCGTCTGGATAGCCATGCAGAGCTGATTTATTTATTTTCCTTTTTATTGATCTTTATTTCCTCTTTATGGAAATGAATTCATAGACGCGGTCTCTCACATTCCTGGACGCTGAGCGGACTGAGCAGCACGCAGCCGAAAGACACGAAGCCCGCTGTGCCGGAGAGCACAGCCACTGGAGACCACACGCATTCGTATTAGTAACCACAAGCAAACCACAGCACTGCGCACACAGGAAGCCTTGTCCCGTCTCTCCTGTCCTGTTGCTGCTGTCGTGTTAAAACCCGAGAACTTACATTGTCTGTTTTTTTGTTTTACCACGCAAGTTGTGACATGTGTAGGTGAGATTTAAACCGATAACGTGTGTCGGTCTGGCAGTGCGTAAAAGTTGCACTCTGGATTTGCGTTCCGGGTAATCTCATGCAGCACAGGATTGAAAATAGTATAAGAGCGACACGTTATAGGTCAAGATTTTCACATCAGTTTTGTTTGGTTTTGCTTTGAATCTGATCTCTCGCCATAGCCACAACATAGGATGTTAATGGATTAATACGAAGCATCCGAGAGATCCTCGCAAAGTGCCGAACCACGTCTCGAGAAAACAACCGATGAAAACGAGCCTCTGAATGCATGTTCCACATACGTCTCCCCCTTTATTATTAGTAGTTTTTTCCTAATATTTCCTGCTGGCCTCTGGACCTGGCGATCGAGACTTAAAGTCCGACCCTGTTTACGTGCGCTGCTGGAGTAGAGGGGTGGGGGGGAGAAGAAGAAAACGGAGGAGGGGGTGGAGAGAGGGAGAGAGAGAGGGGGAAGAGAGAGACTGCAATATCATTTGTGAATCCCTCTCACAGTGCTGCAGATAGGGGCTGCCAACACACGCGGCGCGTCTGCAGGTGTGGGAACAGGAGGGATATGTTGGACAAAGTGAGAAATTCAACCAACCGCTTCCCAAAAACTGCGTCGGATGTACATTCCATCTTTGTTTTGTTTTATTTTGTGTATGAATTTTTTTCTATTTTTAATATTACCTTGATTTTTTCATAGTAGGTTGCACATTCGTGCAGCAAGCTCGTAAAAAGAAGAAGCGTAAGAGAGAGTACTATTCTGCTAGTTGCAAGTGACTTGGAGGAAGACAGCCGGACAGGTAATTTTCTGCCTTACGTTCGTATCGCCGAGATCAAGAGAGTTAACGAGCTGTTAACACAGCCGACACTGGCCGGGTGATGAGTTTTCTGAACTGAGCGGGCATTTAAATGATCCTCTGACATATATGGACATATCACCGGACAGAGGAATACACAGGAATACTGGAGCCTCACCCAAAAAATTAAAAGAGAGAGAGAGAGAGGAGCGTCTACAAACTGTGAGTAAAACGGAGCGGCTTGGACTGAATCTACTTTCTGGTTATTTGATGCTCGGACTATAACGTTTTGGCTTTTTCTTTTTTTTTCTTTTTTACGCGTATGACATTCAGATATTTTGGGAGGAGGGAGCCACTGTCCGGAGCGCACGGAGAATCCGGCTTGTTCTCTACATCACTTTAAAACAAACAGAAAATATTAAAAGAAAGGAAGGAGAGACATTCGAAGGAGGGAAAGCAGGGGAGAGCTGGGTAAGCCCGTGCATTTGCTGATTTTTTTTCCACTGCAGCAGGAGCGGCGGAAAAGTCGTCCGGGAGGATGAAGTCTCACGCATCCCAGACCAGAGGGCTTTGCTCTGAATGAAAGCGATATTTATTTTCCGTATTCGGACTTTCTATTAGTGATTTTTTTTTTCACTTATTATTAAAGTGGACATTTTTTTTCCTCTCCATCCCCCTTTCCTCCTCTGGGCTAAACAATGAGGACTATTGGTGCAGTGGACTATTTGTACTATTGCATGCTCATCTTGCAGCTTGTGCATCAGCCCGCTGCCAAGCAAGTGCTCCGGTACCGTTTAGCTGAAGAGGGACCAGCAGATGTCAGAGTAGGGAACGTAGCCACCGACCTGGGCATTGTCGCCGGGTCCGGTGAGGTGACGTTCACCCTCGAATCCGGGTCCGATTTTTTCAAGATAGACAACATTACAGGTGAGCTCACCACCAACGAGAGGCGGATAGACCGTGAAAAACTGCAGCAGTGCCAAATGATATTTGATGAAAACGAATGTTTCATTGATTTCGAGGTGTCGGTGATAGGACCAGCTCAGAGCTGGGTCGACCTCTTTGAGGGAAAAGTCATCATATTAGATATAAATGATAACACCCCGTCTTTCCCTTCCCCTGTCCTGACACTGTCTGTGGAGGAAAACAGACCCATTGGAACCCTTTATCTGCTGCCCACAGCCACAGACAGAGATTTTGGCAGAAATGGAATAGAGAGATATGAGCTCATTCAGGACAATGGGGATTCAAGGCGATTGGGGTCTTCTGGGGATTCGTTTTCAGGGAAGAGGAGATTTGAGGAGGGAGCAAGCAGGAGCAGTGTCTTTGAATTGCAAGTTGCTGACACTACTGATGGAGAGAAGCAGCCTCAACTCATCATTAAGGGGGCTCTTGATAGGGAACAGAGAGACTCCTATGAGCTTACACTGCGCGTTAGGGATGGAGGAGATCCCCCTCGCTCCTCTCAGGCCATTCTTAGAGTAATGATAACTGATGTGAATGACAACAGCCCTCGGTTTGAGAAAAGTGTGTATGAGGCCGATCTGCCTGAAAACAGCTCCCCTGGCGCCCCCATACTCCAGCTCAAAGCGGCTGACGCAGATGTGGGGGTTAATGGTCAAATAGAATATGTGTTTGGGGCAGCCACAGAGTCAGTAAGGAGACTGCTGAGGTTGGATGAGAGCACAGGGTGGCTGAGCGTGTTGCATCGCATTGACCGTGAAGAAGTGAGCCAACTGAGGTTTACAGTAATGGCCCGTGACCGAGGCCAGCCACCCAAGATGGACAAGGCCACAGTGGTGCTGAACATCAAGGATGAGAATGACAACGTGCCTGCTATAGAAATCCGGAAAATTGGACGCATTTTCTTAAAAGATGGGATAGCCAACGTAGCTGAGGATGTGGTGGTGGACACACCCATTGCTTTAGTTCAGGTGTCTGATCGTGATCAGGGGGAAAATGGCATAGTGACTTGCACAGTGGTAGGAGATGTGCCCTTTCAGCTCAAACCGGCCAGCGAGATGGAGGGTGAGCAGAATAAAAAGAAATATTTTCTCCACACATCTGCACAACTGGACTTTGAGACAACACAGGAATACAATGTGGTCATAGTGGCCGTGGACTCTGGGAGCCCCAGTCTGGCGAGTAATAACTCTCTTCTCGTCAAAGTGGGCGACACGAATGACAACCCTCCTATCTTCAGCCAGAATGTAGTAGAGGTTTCGTTTCCAGAAAACAATTCACCTGGCGAGAGGGTGACAACAGTGAAAGCCATAGATGCAGATAGTGGGAGGAATGCTGAAATAGCCTATTCCCTAGACTCATCAGTAAATGGGATTTTCTCTATTGATGCAGACAGTGGAGACATCCGAGTAAACACCATTCTGGATAGAGAGCTAACAGAGCGCTACGAATTCAAAGTGATAGCCAAAGATAAGGGCATAAACACCCTTCAGGGTTCTGCAACAGTGGTTGTCCTTGTGGCTGACAAGAATGACAATGAGCCAAAGTTCATGCAGGATGTTTTCACCTTTTATGTCAAAGAGAACCTTGATCCTAACAGTCCAGTTGGCATGGTTACAGTAATTGATGCAGATAAAGACCAAAATGCAAAAATGGGCCTTTTTATTGAGGAAGAGGAGGACATTTTCTCTATCGAGAATGAAACTGGGACTATTTTTTCCACTCTGTCCTTTGACCGAGAACAGAAAGGTACCTACACATTCCGTGTCAAGGCTGTGGATGGAGGTGACCCTCCCAAATCTGCCACCGCCACAGTTTCACTCTTTGTCATGGATGAAAACGACAATGCTCCAACAGTCACTTTCCCAATAAACAGCTCCTACACCCTTCTTCCTCCCTCCACTAACATCAGAACTGTGGTCAGAACCGTCACAGCTAGTGATGCAGATACTGGCATCAATGCGGTCCTGAACTTTAGCATCATTGGGGGTAACCCCTTCAGACTTTTTGAGATTGATGCCGAGAGAGGGGTGATTTCACTAATGGCGAAGCTGGAGCAGAAGCATCATGGCCTCCACAGACTGGTGGTTCAGGTGAATGACAAGGGGCAGCCCTCACAGAGCACCACCACACTAGTTCATGTGTATGTTAACGAGACCCTTTCCAACTCCTCAGCTGTGGAGGCCCAGGTGGCTAAGAGCCTGAGCACATCTCTGAACACCAACATCGCCGGTGACCCCAACTATGACCTAAGCAAGCAGCGGTTAAGCATTGTAATTGGAATAGTTTCAGGCATCATGACAGTCATCCTCATCATTCTTGTTGTTGTCATGGCCCGTTATTGCCGTCCAAAGAACAAGAACGGTTATGAGGCGGGCAAAAAAGACCATGAAGACTTCTTTACGCCACAGCAGCATGACAAATCCAAGAAACCCAAGAAAGATAAGAAGAAACAAAAGTCCAAACAGCCGCTCTACAGCAGCATTGTCACTGTAGAGGCCTCGAAACCCAACGGGCAGCGCTACGACGGCGTCAACGAGAAGCTGTCTGACAGCCCCGGCATGGGCCGCTACCGTTCAGTCAACGGAGGGCCGGGAAGCCCAGATCTGGCCCGGCACTACAAGTCCAGCTCGCCACTGCCCACAGTGCAGCTTCACCCGCAGTCACCGACAGCTGGAAAAAAGCATCAGGCCGTTCAGGACTTGCCCCCTGCCAATACCTTTGTTGGCACCGGAGATAACATTTCCCTTGGATCTGACCACTGCTCTGAATACAGCAGTCAAACTATCAACAAGTACAACAAACAGGTAAGAAGACACATCTCAGTGTTCTTTTGTCTCCCTCCACTACTCTTAAATGTCTTCTGCTTTTTCCTCTTAGTGTTCTCTCTCCCATAATGCTTTCTGACAGGGCTAGTCTCAGTAGTCTTGTTGCCTTTATGGTGCTAATGTGTGTCAAGTTAGCGGTATTGATCTGTTTTGGTTTGGAGTGCCATTCACATGTAATATTGAAAGGAAACAGAAAGGGTTTAGATTAGCTCAGGAAAGGATACTGTTACAATGTAACCAAATGTCCGACTATTTTGGACCTTTATCTCAGCGTGTTAAGCTGCCTTTTCCGTCATGGGTGTCACAACTCGTAACCTTGGCAAATATGTGTCAGAAAACTGTAGACAGCTCACATAAGGATTTGGTTTGCACTTATTTTCTCCCAGAGGGGATCATGCATGGCAGGGGCTGGCTGCATTCCCCTCTGCCCTGCCCTCTGTCCGTTATTTCTTCTCATGCAAGGGAGGAAAAAATGAACAAAGGCAAAAAAAAAAAAAAAAAGAAAAAGAAAAAAAAAAAAAGGAAAAAGAAAAAACAAAAGAAGC
>VURO01005577.1:58538-75991 GCA_015108175.1 Pelvicachromis taeniatus
CCGTATGTTTTTTTTTTTTCTTTTTCCCTCCCCCCCCCCCCCACACACACACACACACACACACACACACACACGCACCAATCCCCCCACACCCCTGCCCCCCTCCCTCTGTTCTTCCAGCTTAGCGGACGTGGTTATTTAAGGCTTAGAATCCATAAAACCCGCCTTAGGTGTGTTTGCTTTTGTTACTTTCCCAAAATGGTGCAGTGACTGCCACATTGTTTGCTGTTGATCCTCATTCAGCCACTGCCTGTTAGGAGAAGAGCTTCGTGTGGCGTAGCGGTGACTCGCAGCCTTGACGGGGGGCTCTCCTGTCAGTAGGTTTTAGGTAGTGTACATTCTATCTGCCCCTGACCTTTTTTTCTTCTTTGCAGCAGCAGCAGGGCTGTAAATGTAACTTATGATTACTACCAGTCTCTGATACTGCAAATTTCAATGTCGAGCCGATACCAAGTAAATACAGGATATCGATAACAATACTGATACTTTTACCTTCTAAAGGCAGCTTACGTAGAGGAGAGAAGTGTGTCACGATTTATCTTGTTAATCACCACCAATTTGCTCATTCTGAACACATTTTAATGAGCACTAAATTTATTTTTTTTACTTTACACAATAATTACACACCTTTCAGACGTTTCTCTAATGCCTATTATGTTAACCTGTTTTTTAAATGTGCTATAGGCCGTGAATAAAATAGACGTGACAGTCAACACAATAAGGATGACTCGTTTTTCATAGTTCATCTTTCAGGTATATTTTTTACTTTCCAATTCAGTGGGCTGAATATATTATTTGTCTATCTGAATGTGGTCTACAGGTTCTCTGGGTTAATGTTAAAGTGTGACTGCATGAGAAGAGCGGTGTTTGCACAGATGTGTCTCCCTTCTTAATGAACGGGTTCAATGTACTGAACTGAGAGCACAGAAATGAACAAAAGTATCAATCTTATCGCGGTAGTATCAGTCTGATACCGATACCAGCATTGGTATCGATACTAGCATGATTTGGATCAATATGCCTAATTTTACTGAAACCCTGTTAGCTGGCGTAAATGCATTTCTGAGACTAACAGAAGCCCAACCAGGCCATCGGTAGAGCATACTCAACTCCAGATCCATGTGTACGAAACAATTAGTTAATCTCCCCATCTGCAACAGCACGATTTTTCTTCACCCCCTCCCCTTCCCTGCAACTCAGACCGAAAACAGTCACAGCGTGATTCTTCCTGCACAACATCTGTCCCAGATTGCTCTACCCTTCCTAATTAAACCCTGTTTACCTCAACAGTCTTAAAGCAGACTACTGACTAATTATTAGGCACAAGCTCCTCAAAGCCGTGTTTAAATTTCCCAAGCTGATGAGGGTGCTGGTTGTTGGAGTTGGTGAGCGAACATTAAAAAAAGAGAGCGACAGGAGCAAGAGTTTTTCCCCTTGAGCGCCCCCCTCTTCGTGTCGTCGCCTGGCATCTCTCTTTCACACCAAAAAAACCCTCAAAAAACTTTAATTAATGCTCTGAACAGTTGTTAAACATTGTTTTGGTATATTCAATGGAAGAGACTATAAAAGAGTAGGGAAAAGGGGATCTGGAACTTGCGGCAATTTCCAGTCATACATTTTTAATGTTTATTTCACGGTTTCTTAATTAAGTCCATGCATCAGAAAAGCCCTAGTATTAGAAGTGAGTTCAGGGGTTGGGTTAGCTGACAAATTTATAATGTATTTTTTTTACATGACAATGCCCATGAGGGATTTTAATATAGGTATATATATATATATATATATATATATATATATATATATATATATATATAAATACTTTTTTTGTGGAGTTACACATTTGACCGGTGGCCCTTGTTAGTTTGATTTCTACTCGGGAAACTGTGGCTACGCCGCACCACATCTTTTCACATGTGAAAATATATTGGATGGCTATCTGAAGCATCAGCACAGAAGGACACATTTTAATGATTTTTCGGCCTGGTTTAACAGACTTTTTAAGAACACCCACAACTCCACAGCTTCTCTATCTTTTGCCTCTCTCTCCCGCGCTCTCTCTCTCACACGCACACACACACACGCACACACGCAGGCACACACACACACACACGCAGGCACACACACACACACACACACACACACACACACACACACACACACACACACACACACACACACACATAGTTATCCTGGGCGGCAGCCTGATTCAATTAGTAGGAGGTGAGGAGCAGAGAGATGAGGGTCACTCTCGCCTGTTCCAGCCCGAATGGAGATGCTTCCTGGGAGACCCAGTTTGTCTCTAAATTTGGCTGCTCCTGGGTCATTGTTTCATCACAGCTCCAGGATGGTTACCCGGGCTCCCCGTGACTGTATAAGTCCATCTATACATCTATAATGTATATTTCAATTTAAAAGCGCCTGCTCCCTTGCTGGTTTTGTTTTCTTCCAGTGTTGCCTGCAGTGGAGTGAAAACCCAACACCCCTCGAAGCTATTGGGAGATGCTTTGTTTGTTTTTTCCCCCATGCACGAGCAAAGCAATGAAGCTGGAATGTACATTTAACAGCACCAAAAGTGCATGCGTATTACTTCACTGATATCTTATTTCCAGCCCAGGATTTTGCCTGAAGGCTTTTTCTTTTAAACTTAAAGATGGTGGAAAAAGTAATACAAACCACTTCTATAAAATCACTTATCACCTATCCCTCAAAATATAATGATAACTAGCCATGCTACTGCTCCTGTGTTATTGAAGATTTTTTAATGAGCATTCATACCAAGAAAGGTATTAGATATAGATTTCCTGTAATGGCAGTTACTGACAACGGCTGGAACTCCCATCAAGGTGTAATGGACAGAGGGATCAATGGTGAATAAACACCAGGCCTCAGTATTAGAAAGCTACTCAAACAAGCAGGAGTTCCAATCTCTGATCAGAGTCCCATCAGACCACTGAGCCAAGAGGTTCAGCGGTCTGACAGGATGCCGAGGAAAAAAATTAAAATTCTTCCATGCGAACCAGTCCATTACATGTATAAATAGCACTTCAGTGTAAGATCACCAAGCATAAAACTCTGTGGCTGCTTGTGTTCACACATTATTGAGGTCTTTTACTTTGCCTTGATTTATCCACAATAAAAGATTCCTAACCTTTTAGAACGAAGGCCTCGAAAAGCCTTCCTGGTAGTGTTGATTTTTATGAGAGGTGGTGGATTTAATCAGCGTTAACACAGTCCAGAAACGTCGTCCCAAGGAGAGCCGGCTGTATGTGTTATGGTAGTTTTACGTGGGTAATGGGTGACTGTAACTCAGCAGGCAGAGCAGGTCATCTATTAATCTGAAAGTTGGTGGTTCAATCCCTGGCTGCTCCAGCCTGCATGCCAAATATCTTTAGGCTAATCCCAAGTTGCTCTCTGATGCATCCATCGGAGTGTGTATGATGTGTGAATATTAGATAGAAAGCACTTAGTGGGTGAATGAGGCATGTATAAAGCTCTTTCTTTGCTCAGGTAGAGAGGAACCAGAAAATTAGCATTAATAAGCCTTAAAATGATCTTCTTAATATTATGCAGTTTTCCCTCATGTCGCTGACCTATCGATGTGGGGCTGTTGCGGGGTGGCCGGGAACAGGTTATTGGCAGCAGAGCCTTTGGATTGGGAGTCCAATCCAACACAAAAAACAACCCACGTTCTGCAGCGGTGTGGGTGGTATCTGTGGAAGGAGCGCACAAACGAATACCGAAACCAGAGGTTTCCCAGTGAAACTTCACCTTAAATATAAAAGTTAATACTCTCACCTGCCAGTGATTTTAATGTTGTGACTGATCTATGTAGCCATGCTGATACAATATGCAGAGCGGGGAGATCATCTAAAGACATCAAAGGCACAAAGCAAGAAAGGGAGCTAGCTGCGGGGTGCCTATATTACAGATAATGATGGACAAGGAAGGAAATATTTATGCGTCTCTAAAAGAGAGCAGCCTAGAAAATTGCGATTATTTATAAAAGAAGTGGTGGAAATATAATGTTTTACCTCCCCTGAGGCTTAATTTGACTTTATTTTTAAATATTCAGTGTATTAAGAAAATATAATAAAAAAAAGAAATAATGTTTTCCTCCTTCAAGCACGGTTATTTTCTTTTCCCTGCATTTTCAAGTCTCCAGCCCTGCGTTGGTGTCACCTCTGCGGAGAGAGTGATATGTATCAAAGCGCAAATACAAAGGCACTTTTGAACGCTTACAGAAGCTATCCAGGTCTTTTTGGTCTGTTCGGGATGAACAAAACGAAACACTAAGGCATCAACAGCACCCGCAGGATTTAATGTCTCATCCTCTCCACAGCCGTGTCTACATGTATTAATAGCAAATCTTACAGGTTTCGAGGATACGGGCGTGAGTCTCCCAGAGTTAACATTGTCTGAAGTCGAGTGAGTTCTGGCACTCGTCTCTGAATCAAATTGTGTGTGAGGCATCGTCCCCTCAGGGGAGAAAGGGAAGATGTGAAGAAGCAAGGAGCTCAACAAAAATCTAGTCTTTCTTGTTTTTTGTTTTTTTTAACTCCACTCAGTGATCGCTAATTACAGACTGACAAGGCTCTTGTTAAAACAGTATAAAAGGTGTGTGTGTGTTGGGGTGGGCATGAAGAAAACATTAAATACCCAGAGTAATTACATTTATTGTGGCACGCCGGATGGAACACACTCGTCTTATTCTCCAGAGACTCCCGTGTGCTTGTGGAGGCTAATGAATCTGTTTCATTTTGATTAAATAAACACAGATATCTTATAATTTTCAGTGGGTGATGGCTTGTGTCAAAGAAGGTTTTCTAGGAGTTTTGGAGTGATTTCTACACTCCACTGAATATCTCAAAGAAGCACCGTTGAATACCTGGCTCCTTTCCTGTTGACACAAGTTGTTGCCAAGGCCAACTGTTCCTCTAACTAGCCTAAGCTCTTTGCCAAGTTATCCTCACAATTTCTTACTTACACGCCCAGATTGTAAACGTCAACCTACCTGGTTTAACTGAAAAGGAAGTGGACTACTCAGATCTTTGTATATGCCTCGCATCATAACAATATTGCAACTGCAATTGTAGTGCCGTTTGGATTAGTGGTAATTCTTAGATGAAAGGGCGCATGGCTTAGAAAAGCCATCTCGTGCCAAGTTTAACATGAAAACATTGTGGTTTTTCTTAAAGTCATTTCTTGTTTTGTTGGCTCGCTTTTGTGTTCCAGTGGGCGTGTCTATCCTGTGCTGTCAGGCTGGAATGTAATAGTGGCTTCTGCCTGTCATTTACTTGGAAGGCATCCACGTGGTTAGTTCTGGTTATTCCTGTTCGGTCTCCATTCGCGTGCATCTCTGTCGTATGCCTCGCTTCCGTCGCTGTGGCACGTAGTTCCAAAACTGTTTCTTTCTTGAATGCAACAAGGTCACAGCACCGTGCAAAGTTATTCCACTTCAGAGCTCAAGTACTTCTAATATCTTAGGGATCGGCCGAGAGTTGATAGATGTAGATGTGGAACAGGCAGGCTGCTCATATCATAGTGATTTTTTTTTAAATTCTAGACATTTCCTTAGCCTTTGTAAAGGTGGCCTCAAAAGCGGTACAGTCTGAGAAGTATGAGTCACACGCAAATGATAGTGCTGAATATTTTAGGTGAAGGAATATTAGGCCGAGCAAATCAAAGAGATTTTCTCATTTAGAGGTGCTGATATCTGACCATTACAAAATCAATAAGCAACTTTGAGATTTCCACAAAGAAGACTTTAATATGCTCTTTTTTCAAATTACCACCTTTAGTGTAATCGTTGCCTTGCTTTTACTTTTAATCCTTTCTATACACAAGCGCAACAGTACTTCCCTCGCAGTTATACTCCAGAAGATGGGAAATGACTTCTGCGATTTCTTTGAGACCACCACAACACCTGCCTACCTGCCTCTTTCTTTCTTTTTTTTTTTTGCTTTCCGAGATTTATGTGATCCTACAAGGAAATGTTGAATTCTGTGTACAGTAATAATTCATCTCATGTCTCAAGCTCACAGAAGCACTGTCTGTTGCTCACGTTTCAAGCCCCTCTGCATCATTAAAATGCCTCTGGCAACGCACTCCTCGTGTAAGCTGTTTCTTGTCTCACACTTACTATCCAACATCTCATTTTGGCAGAGCGCAGTTGGATCACCTCTGAAAAGTCCAAATAAGGTGTTTTCTTGCAGAAACACCTTTTTTTTTTCTTCTCCTCCTTCTCGCTTTCTACTCCCGCTCTTGCGGCCCCTCATTTTTTTAAATCAGCATGCTCTATTAAAACAACGCCAAACAAGGAGCTGTAAGCAAGGAAACAAGCTTAGAAAATTCATTAGTCAGGGCGTTGTTTTTGCAAATTAAACATTAACTTTTCTTTCTTCTTCTTTTTTTCCTCCCTCCCTCTTCTTCTTCTTCTTCTTCCCGGCACCTCGCATGAGACACGGTTGCCTGAGTGTTGTTTGTAGCTGTTTCATTCGCCTGGGATAATGAGAAAATTCTGCATATCAATATTAGCCAAAGAAATCTCATATCCATACTAGGATGAAGCTGGGTAATTTGAATTTGTACCAAGGGATTTACAGTCATTCTGTGTTTTCTGAAATGGGAGGTGGGGAAAAAAAAAAAAAAAGATGTGGTTTACAAACTCTTTTTGCTTTCTGTCAGCCCGTGTCGGTTTGATAAATGAGCGATGTTAAGCTTTTTTTAGTCGATCTCGGAGTGTAAGTAAAGAAGGTGGCGTGTACCTAATCAGGATGTGATGCACAAGGCTTAAAGATTGGGAGAAGGTCCCAGTCTGTCTATCTGTGCTATTAGATAGGTCTCACTGGAGGAAAGCTACTGCCACTTTCCTCAGGTAGCAAGTAGGGTTTTGCAATCTAGCAACTCTTCGTAGTCTGACTACAGAACCAGGCAACATCGTGTAATGTAAAGTGTGAGTTTCAGGTGTGATTTAGGCTTCTGTGGTGAATCTTTGTTGAGCCCACAGCATAAGCAATGTAAGTGGCTGATGCCATTGCTAACATTTATTCTTGTCTGTGGTGCATTATGTTTTAATTACCCTTTTATTTTAAGTTTTAGTATAGTACCAAATAACAACAGCAGTCACCTCAAGGTGCCTTGTATTCTTAGGTAAAGACCCTAGAATAATATAGAGAACACCCCAACAATCAGATGACTCCCTGTGAGCAAGCACTTGGTGAGAGTGGGAAGGAAAAACTCAATTTCAACAGGAAGAAACCCCTGAGGGGCATGCATCTGCCATGACCAGCTGGCGGTGAGGGGCGGAAGACAGGACAAAAACACAAAGTGGAAGAGAGACATCCCAACCACCACATGGTCATGTCCTGATGTTTTATATGCTGTGCCAGCCAATAGAAACAGATCAAATCCTTTTTGTTGTGGTCAGTTTTTTTCAAAGAAGTTTTGCCACTTCTTTGTACATTCCCTCAAATTTATTTCAGTTGTTTCTCCCTCCCGAAATTTGCTTCGATTTTTGGGTGCTCATAGTAATGCTATTGATATATTGAGGTGATAATATCACTGATGTATACAGCAACTGCAGCAAAAAAATCACCGTGCAAAGGATGAACATGCGCTATCACAATGGCTGCCGTTTGCGATGATCCGACGTGTAGTTACATTTCTCGAGGGGTGCACGTCAGCTTTCAGGGTTTCAGAGGGGTTTGTGGTCACGATGTAGCAACACCGTTGATTTCTCCTGCGTCTTGCTAAGAACTGAAGCCAGAACACACTGGAGAATTTTTACTCTAAAAGTGATAATGAATGAAATGAATGAAATGACTAAATATACGATGTAAGTCAACAACCAAAACAACAATCAAGTAATGTGTAAATGGAAGGCTTTAAGGAAGCTTTCTGGGTTAACTTGACAATAATGTGACAGATGTTAACTTTAAACGATTTCTATGGGGCGACAGTACAACATGCAGTACAATTTCCTATAATGTTATAGTAGACATTAATATATTTTGGTCTTTAAAGAATAATTCAAAAGAGGTGAGACAAACAGCTGTAAATCCTGCATTTATGATGTATTTAATAGCAAAGTGTGTGGATATATGTATGCAAACACACATTAAACATTATCTTTCCCTAATGGTGTTTATATGACCTACAAACCTGGCCAAGTACCATTAGGTCAGAGTGTGCCACCAGCCTGGCTCTTTCCAGCAAACACATAAATTTGAGTACGTCATCCGGTCGAGTTTCATTTTCACTTCATTACTGGAGGTAACCGAATGCATTAATTTAGCTCTGCATGCGGAAAATGTGTTAGCCTCAGCATTTTAATCCATGGAAGGCCCTTTTTAATGAGAGTTTTTTTATACTACAGTGCATTATTCAATTAGAAGGATGAGTAAAGAATCGCCCGCTGTAAAAGTCTCCGGCATGGGGCACTGGCCAGACAGATCTGGGACCTCATCGAGACGACCGAAAGGGGAAGAAGAAGGGAGAGACGGCAGAGATGGTGAGATGGAGGAATAAAAAACTGGGAGAAAAAAGGAGAGGAGCTGAATAAATGAAACTCGGAAAACATTCAGTCGCAGTCAGATTATTAACATGAGCCCAAATACACACTCACGCAACCATAGCTTTGCTGGTGGTAGCGTCACTAACCCACAAACAAAAGCAGACGATAATAAAATGTTTTAGCTTGATTGGCGTGGTATATATAGCTATTGTTGAGTTGCACATTTCTTCGATGTTCTTGCTTCTTTGGATTAGTAGGCCGGCTATTTAACACTGTAGATCAAGTTCTTTGAGAAAATTGGAAACTGAGTCCGTTCTGAATACGTTTTCTGCAGAAAGCCAAGGCTTGAGCTTGAGGAAAAGAGTGCCTTTATTTTTTCATGTGTCCCAAGCCAAGTTTGCCTTGTGTGGTGTCAGGGGCCCATTAAAAAACAAGCAGGTGCACAAACATACTGTAGCTGCGTCGAACAACACTTGTCAACGGTTCCTTCTCACTCAGGCAGTGAGCCCAGTTTCTCAGGGTCCCTGAACAAAATGAGCGCTGATTGAGCCTGATGTTTTCAAAATGCTTCGCTGCTTTGCCCCTTTCTGCGCTCACACCGACACGCATGCCCGCATGTGGGCGAAGGCAAATAGCCGGAGTTGTGTTAAGAGTAGCACGCAGTTGAACACGAGCTGAGATATCGCCTCAAAATAGCAACTGCCCGTTGATGTCTGCTCAGAGATTTCTCTTCCAAACAATAACCTGGAATCAGAAAGGCAAAAGCTGGGACACAGTCTCACTCCGCGGCCAAAGCGGGATAAGAATACAAATGCCCGTTTTGTATGTGGGAGAGAAAGCGAGGCAGGCTGGGATTGCACACAAAGTCCCTCAAATCCTCAGAGGCGCTAGGGGCATCATGTGCCGAGCGGTAAATTGATCGTGACATAGCTCTGTGGAAAAAAAGGAACCAAGAACGTACAAGCATGTCAAAGGCACAAAAGATGAGGCAGTGGATGCAGGGCCAGAGAGAAAGGGAACGCACATGGACCGCATCATTTAAACATCTTCGCTGGAAAGCGGCACTGCGGCGTCTTTATGTCGACGCACCTGTGCGCCTGATATCAGAAGATGCCACTTTACCCCATGTACAGAGAAAAATCAACCCTCAGAGATGGTTATGTTGACATTTGCTTCGACTTACAGTTAAATGTAAGTTTACAGGCTTTGAAAATATAGAAGTTGAATAAAAAAAAAAAAAAAGATGGTTTCAGAGTAAATTCAGTGTTAAACAAGCCCTTCCTTTGAAGTGAAATTTTCTGACCCAGAGTGTGCAAGCACTTATCCTCACAACCTTGAAATATTAAAAGCTGCGTGCTGCAAAGATATCTCTGGGAATCCTCTGTTTGCTTTTTCTTGCATTTTATTTTTCTTTCTTGGACCGTCACACGCAGGACAGTGACCGTCTGGATAAACCTTGCAGGATTTAGTAACATAACCAAATGACCAAAGAAGGTAAATCTAGCAGTGAAGTATTAGGAATGAGGTCAGACGAGTGACTGGCTTAACCCAAACAATCTGGCATTTTCAGAGTGAAGACACAGTAGAAATGTGATTTTCATCGTGTGTGCCTGTGCTGCTAAATGTGAATGGTCCGATGCTTCATATGACAAGCTGTTTTGTTTTGTATAGTGTGAGCTTAGGCCTTGATGATGTTTTATGTTAACGCCGTTTTTACATGCTAGTTTTAACAGTTTATCCAGCCTTGTCCTGCTTTGCTAGGACAATATTCTGTTTTTTATCACTGAATCTCTGGATTGATTTCGGATTGTGGTCTAAACTGGCAACATAAATAACCCTTGGTTACCATTGGGCTACTTGAATGTTCTCTTTGCTAAGCCATTGTCCGACTTGCTTCCATACAACTGCACTACTGCCCCCCCCTCTTTGAAGTGACGCTTACCCTCAGTCTGCCCTTTGATGTGCTCGCCTTGGCCTCTCTTGAACTCTTAACTCAGTGAATTTCTGCACATGCCGTTGGGAGTTTAAGAACAGGGTGAATGAATACGGATAAATGAAGGCCATCCCAATATCGCCGTTTCTCTAAGGGGCAACAAAGCAGTCTTGAGGTTTTTTAAGGAGCCTGTGTCTTTTGTTGCTGGATTTTTGTCTTGCATAAGAGCCTCCTGCTGAGGTTTAGAAGGATTTCCCCAAACAGGTGCCCTTGCACCTAAAAAAAAAAAAAGAAAAAAGAAGAGAGAGAATAACCATTGTGCTTGCGAAGAGTAAGTGCCTCTCCTAGCACATTTTGCTTTTGACCAGAGAACTGTGTCAGAATATTTCTGTCTCTATTCATACGATACCCTGCCCTGTTCCCAGCAAGTGATTTGGTTAACCATTGAGCAGCTAGTGCTGATTCTTTATGACTCACGCCAACATCTTTTTCCCTCATCACAGTAGGGGGGTGACCACTTTGTCTTTTTATACACCCAACAACAATAGAAAATGCTGTTGAGTTTTATTCCTCCTTTGACATCAATAGCATTTTAGAACTATGCTGTTGAGGCGCGGCTTCTCTGCAACCGAGCTGGCCTCTCTCTGCCTGGGGCTACAAATGATGCGTGCAGCATACCTCAGCAGTGCTACACAGCTGAAGAACCTTCGCCCCGGTCCCCTCTTGTCTCCAGTCCCCTTCTTCCCTCACTCTCCCGGCCAATTACCAATTCCCTTTTGAGATACAATGACATTGAGTTTTGACAGCTGAGGGTTTTCTCTTTTTTCTCTTCTTTTTGTTGCCACTGAACTTCCCTCCCTTCTTCTTTCTCTTTCTCTCTCTGTCTATTTTTTGAAGGTCTTTAATCTCGACTCAAAGACAGGTGGGGCGGTTTAGCCGAACACTAAATGAAAGCCTGTGGAATTGCAGTTGCCTCTTTGACCTCAGGTTCTCCTTCCTCAACAGCGGGCCTCGTTACCGGCAGCGGGATGTCACCTCGGCACGAGCCAGATCAAACGCAGCGAGAAGCGAGTGCTCGCTCGCTTGCGCGCATCAGCCAAAATCCTATTAGAAAACCTGATAATGTCAAAAACTGATGGGGAAGAGAGATTAAAAAAAAAAAAAAACTTGACATGGACGCATTTTAACCAACTTTTTAGGGGTTCAGACTCCTCTGACGGGCTCGAAAGTTTTAGCCGGAGGATCAGATTCAACTCGGCTGTCATTCTGTTTCAGCTCGTCTCTTGATAACCATCTGCGATTTACAACTTAAAGGTCAAAGTCTGCATGAGGAAAACTGAAGCTAATCCATCTGCTGAGGATAACTCTTTTTTTTTATGACACTTTCTGATGAGTATGGCGACATCCTGGGTTTGGAGAAAATCTAATATTTGCAACATGCTGTGTTATTGAAAATGAGATTTTCCATCGTGGATGGAAAAAGCCTCGGTAGACAGAAAAAAAGAAGTTTCAAAACTATTTATAATATTCTCTCCTTGCAATTGTTGTGTACTTTTGATGCCCGGAGCAGCATCTTTCCCACTATTACACTCTTCTTCTCCTTTTTTTTTTGTTCCCCTCTCCTGTTTATCTAGTTTTGTCTCCAGTCCCCTCATTCAATCTTTCCTCAATCTGGTGCTTCTGTCTCCAGTGCGGGAACAGGTCAAGGGCAGGAAAATGATAACATTCGCTCATTCTCTGGTCAAATTAGGAGCGCGGCAACCTGCAGACTATCAGACACACACACACACACTCACACACACAGCACTGATGGATGAAAGGTCTCACACCAAGGATGCAAACATGATTCATGGTTCCTTTGTGGGTACTAGTCCTACACAGATCCACATGAATGCGCGCGCACACACTTGACTTCGTTTGTATTTCAGAAATGCACTCTTTTGTCAACACATTTTCTTTATAATGCCAGATGGATTCCACCCCTGGCACTTCACTAGCAACAAAACCTACTACACTGTTTGAATGTCAACAACAAGAAAGAAGCAGAGAGCATTCAACACACTGCCTCCAGTCAGTCACGGCAGGTGGAAGAAGGTTCAAGGAGGTGTTTTTATACCCAGACACACTGCCACACACTCGAACACACACCCAAGACACAGATGTCGAATGTCTCTGATAGTATTAGCTTTGTTTATACGTGTAGGCTTACACACATCAGGCGAAGTGACGAAGCAAGTCTTTCTTGATGAGTGCCCCCCCCCCCCCCCCCCCACCGATCTCTAAAACAGGCATACATTCAGTTCAGAAATTCCAAAATGCTGAGTGGGAAGAAAGGAGAAGAAGACACAAAGAAATGAAGCAAGACATAAAACATAGGAATGAAATGTGAAGAAAAAAGGGGGTTATGAAGAAGAAAGAAATGAAGGCAAAGACAAGGGTAGAAAAAGATCAAAGAAGAATAAATGGTCTGGGTCTAAAGCATAAAGGGAAAATATTTCATGCACAGAAATGTGTGCAAGACACACTGAATGCAACGCATGATTATTTTAACAACATGAGGATAGATTAGTAGTCACACTAGCTGCTCTAAATGGCTATAGTTTCATCATAACCTATACAAATGATAAAAGTTAAGTTCACTCGTGACTTTGTGAGGTCCTGTTCTGTAGCTTTAATTTAGATCATTATTGCTGTCTCAGATCTTTGGAGCTGGAATTGAAAATAATCAGAAAAGAAGTTTGATTTAAATTTTGTTAGTAAGGTACATCCATAACACGTATTGATGCTTTACACTGACACAGATGGCTGCTAATTAGTGCTGAGCACAGACTTCTTGGCCATTCCAATAGGCTCGCTGCCACAGCGTCTCTTGTCCTGGCTCCCTCAACTCACCACCAACTAGTTGCGGCAGATAGCTGCCCCTCCCTGAGCCTGGTTCTTCCTGTGAAAATGACGTTTTTCCTTCCCTCTGTCACCAAGTGGTTGCGCATAAGGGGTTGTCTGATTTCTGGGGTTTTCCGTAAACCCTCCATATGGTGGATCTGAAGCCAGGGCCTTCTTATTATAAGGCAACAGTGCACTTTCACACATGGTCCTTTAAAACCAAAATGCCTTTGAACCATCAACATGCTAGGACACAAATAGTAAAAAGGACAATATGTTAAAATGTTAAGTTTATTGTTTAACAAGGTTGCTGTCTTAGTTTAGCTTACTCTAAGTAATGCAACTTATCAAAAACAAACACAAAGAACAAACCTGAGGTTTGCAGTAACGAGATCCCTGTGATCAAAACATTTATCCTCCAACTTTGAATATCTACAGCAAATCTCACAGCAATCCATTTCAGTAGCTGTCTAAAAATAAAATATGTGCGTTTCATGTTGGTACTAGACCTACATGCATCATGGGATCCCCAAAGTCATTAGGATTCACCAAATGCAGAACGTCAGTGTCTGGATTTATTTATAGTAAATGGTAGATGTAGATGTTAAGAATTCTCACTGATTGCCATGAAACGAACACGTTTCATGGCAATCAATCAAGTAGAATTTGAGATGCTATATTTACGCTACGGACCAGAGTGGTGGACAGCCCGACAACACTATGCGAATCTTCAGCACGTGACCATTTTTTCTTTGACACACAGTAATAATTTAGACATCAGTCTCTGAACTTAAGCTCCTTTGCGCTCATCTTCTTCCATGCCCCCACTTCTTTCGTTTCATCTACTTACAATCTCCTTTATCTTATTCATTTCACCGACTCTCATCTCTTCACTGTATCGCTTTTTAAAGTCACCCCCTCCCCCACACGCTCACACAAAAGTATCATTTTCCCTCTCTCCCTCTCATTTTTCTTTGTTCTCTGTTTGACTTTTTATTCACACACTATGGATGATGTCTATTTTGTCCCTGTGCTGGATGCTGAAATCTGACCTATTTTGCTGGAAGATTTGGAGGCAGTGTTATTTTTTATTTTCGAACCAAGGCCGGCCTACCAAAGCTAATTGTATAAAATCCTCACCACATCATCTGTTGTGAATTCCTCAGAGAATTATTTAAGATGCCTGACCAGGTTGATATGGATAAATGTTCCCATTACCACTAAGTGAAACCCGCTGCTCCACTCTGATTTTAGATGACACTGACAGCAAAGACAGCTATTTCTCAAAAGAAATGTAATTTAATTCTCATGTACTTGAGATTTTTCATCATTTGTCGCCATCAAAATTGAACTCTGCACACTTTGCTATTTCTCTCAAGCTTATTTCCCACAGTCACGTTAGTATGTGACCACGGGAAGGCTCATAGCTCACCCACTGGGTGCTGTCCAACGGATTTGATCCCCTGCTCTGGCCACGGCCATCTGTGTCTGTTGGCGTTGTAATGACGGAAATCCGCCCGCTGGTCTCTCCTCCAATACCCAGCCTCAGTCCTTGTGCTGAGCGCTGGACAATAGTAATTTGGTACAGGCCTTTCATATATTAAGACCATGTAGTCCTGTCCCTCTGCTTGCATAACCTTGCGGATGATGAAAACCGGATAAAAGGATAAATATATATTTGGAAATTGAAAATGAGCCAGGCACAAACAAGTACTATTTTGCTGTCTCTCTGCTCAGTTAGGCTAAAGAGATAGGGGAAACATTCTGCTCATCCCTTCAGTTAATCCCTTTAGACAAACGCTGAATCCCTCAGAGCATGGTGCTCATTGCAACACTAGCCAATGTGCTCTATGGTAACTGATGATTGATTACTGTCCTATATTAAAATATTTCCTTTTTTTCTTTCTCTTCGTCTTTGACTCACCATTTGTGCTTGCTAAAATTTAGACTTTAAGTTTATGAAATATTAGCAAACATCAGACGTTATCTTTGACTGGTTAAAAAAAAAACATACCACAGATAATTCTACAATTTAAAATATAGCAAGATATTCAAAATAAACTTAATTTCTTATTCAGTATGACACTCGATGAGTGACAGAGCACTTACATTCCACAGTAAAGTGTAGACAGAAATCAATTTTATCATAGATTGTAGGACCAAAAATCCTGTCGCCATCTGGTAGCCTTCAGACAGACTGCAGGTTTTTAGGCACTTCTGCATTAGCTTCTTTTCTTCCAATGTGGAAGCTATGTCCATGTCTTCTATGACCAAACTGAGTATGACGGTGCTCCTTCCCTCTCCTATGCTGGCTTTGTGTAAAGCATCATTTTCTGTCCACCTGTCCAGCAATAAATATTAAGACTCTTGTTATACTACAAAATTAAGAGAATGTTACCTATCAGTCAGTAGGCTTTATTTGTCTGAACAAGCAGGCATTCATTTATAACTTTACATGAAAGCTACAGTCAGCAGGTGGCTACCTTAGCTTACCTTAAAAGACTTGAAATGGGAAAACACGTAGCCTAGCTTTGCCTCAAGATAACAAAATCCATGTACCTGAACCGTAAACTCATTAATACACCTTGTTTGATCAATATAAAACTCAAAAGTGTTAAGACAGCATCTTTGAACCATCAAATAGGGTATGCAGCCGAGGATATGCTATGAGGTTGCTAACATCGCTCCATCAAAGCAAGGCTAGGCTAACCAGCCGTGGCTTAGCTACTGGGCAGTGGGAGGAGCCGTATAGGTCCTTTCATCCAACCTCCAGTAAAGGGAATAAGGGTAGGCTATTCCCACAAATGTCAAACTATTCTTTTAATAACGAGTGTCAAGAGGGAGAGAAAGTCTTTAAAGTGACATGTGTGTATGAGTGGAAATGTGTGTGTGTGTGTGTGTGTGTGTGTGTGTGTGTGTTGGGCTCTAAATCCCATAGTGGGTGCCTCCCCATAATAATGATGCTATTAAACCCTTCTCTTAAGCTGACTTTGCTTTCCTTTTCCCTCGTCCTTTATCCCCCCTTCCCGCCTCCATCTTTCACTCGTTCTGTCTCTCTCTCACTCTCTCTTTACATCCCCGGCCCCTCTCTCACACTTTCTGAACGCTCAGTTGACCACCCCAAACGCCCAGTCCCTCCGTCCCCCCCCCCCGCTGCATTATTACTGCGTATGGCTCTCTCCTGGCTCTGCAGAAGCCATTAGCTGAGATTAGCAGCGGAGGAGCCAGGCTCTCTCTCTCCCTTTCTCCCCTCCTTCTCTCTCCCTCTCGTTCACTCACTTTATTTCTTCTTTTTTTTTCATTCAGGCTAGCTGTAGCCGCCACGCTTGCTGAATGATTACCATCCATTATAGGACCTTATTGTGCTGACAGAGGCAACTTCAGACCCCAGCCCTGGTCATAAAGAGAAAGAAAGAGTGAGAGGGGGAGAGAGAGAGAGATTCACAATCTTAGGCACATTCCCTGTAAGTGTAATGTGTAAAATGCAATGTGTGCAGATGCATGTGTGAGGTAGAGAGGCAAAGAGCGAAGGATGGAGGCCCAAAAGGAGAGGATGAAAAAGATAAGGCAAAAGAGAAGTTGGGTGCCTTGCATAAGTGATTTGGAAGGAGGAAGTGGATGCTGTGAATGTGAAACAAGGGGTGGGAATCTGGCAGTGATCCGGGCGGTTATTACTAACTATTATTCGTCGAGGTCCGGCGGATACTATGGCACTGCACAGCCGGATGCTCGCGCACACTGCAGGCAGCGATGTTAACCTTCTCAGCGAGGGACGGGGCTCCCGTTGCCGTGCTGTGATCCTTCAGGCAGGAGGCATCCAAACTCTCACATGATGCACCTTTTTGCTGAAAATTAAAAAAATATATAAAATGCTAAAACTTCAGACAGGGCGAGAAATCAAGTGTCATTTTTATTTAGAATAGGGGGGTGGAAGAAAATTTCAACAAAACAAGCTAGGCTCATTTCCTGGCTGCTGGATCGGATTGTTAGAGAGACAGAGAAAGACGCGAGCGAGAAAAAATTCTGTCACTTGACTGAAACAGGACAAGCATGGAATATCAATCATTTCTCTCATTTTCTTCCTCCACCCCCCCCACCCCCCCCCCCCCTTTCCCTTTTTTTTCA
>VURO01005581.1:7021-19257 GCA_015108175.1 Pelvicachromis taeniatus
TTTATTTTTTAATAATTTTATTTTTATTTATTTTTTTTTTTTTAACATAAAAAAAAAATTTTTTTTTTTTTTTTTTTTTATCAGTAAATAGGCTTGTGAAGAAAAATTATTAAAGCTGCAGGACTTGAATGTTAGAACACCCAAATGTCAAAATGACTCAGTAAGCCTTCAAAACATGCACCTGCAACATGCATGTAAATTTTGATGCAGTTTGCAACAGTCTTCTTGTGTGAATTGAACTATTGATGTCTAACACATCAAAAGCTCCTGACTTAAAATATTATCATAGTGTTATCTGTATATAAGGCTGCAAACTGTCCATTTCCACAGGCTGAACTGGGCGAAATGGACAACTGGCAGGAGGACACAAATGCCTGGGAAGATGAGTCTGATGCTGCCTGGGAGGCAGAGGAGGTGCTCAGGTAAATGGGTCAAGAGTTCATCTGCTTCTATATACATCAAATACCAGTTTGCCGCCTCCACTAACCAGTTCTGAAACAACAACAGGAACAAGGAGTGTTTTCATATGTTTAAAACACTCCTATCTCAAACCAGTTGTGATACAATTCCAACACATTCTCATTGAACCCAGATTTGCAGGAAAGATTGAGGAATGCACAACGGGTTTCATGGCCACATATCAACCATCTGTTTGTATTTATTCAGAAAAACATTTATTTACAGCACAACACAATTGTAAAAGATTATTATTCACAGCCCTTGTGTTAATGCACACAAGGGTTCTAGTTGGATTTCTTAGCTGTCATCTAAATGACCCCAGGTATAAGCCTCCTATGGAAATGCTGTGTTTTATTTTTTTATTTTTTGCAGAATAGGGAGAAATTATGTAAAAGAGAGAGTACTCAAACTTTTTATTATGCCAACACATGTGTTCCTTGCATCTCTTGCTCACACCTTTGCTCCTACCAGTGAGGACAGAGGTGTCCAAACGGCCAAATAAATCTTTGCTTCCACAGCTTCATTCTTTAGCAACATCTGTTATTTGTGACATGCGCACCACTTATTTTTACTTGTGTAAATACAGCTGACAGTGGCACTGTGGATCAGTAGGAAACACTGACTCAAAAGTGTTAGCGCAAGAGTGTTTCTCCTGCCACTTGCTACGCGAATTCTGCCTGGGACCAGGACAGTCTTACAAGAAAATTTCTTAATCTTGGTCTAAAAAAAAGAGAGATTGTTAACATAGCGGGTTATTAGCAGTTAGTTAATATTTTGCTCTTTTAGCTCATCTTCTAATATAGAGGTCTCAAACTTTCTGTGCGAGCACTGATGTGGAAGATTTGTCTGAGTGATGACACCTGTTGTTGAGTAGTACGCCAGCGAGTGCTCACACCCGGGGTGCTGGTATAAAATGATACAGAACTGTGGCGACATCACTGTTTGCACACAGCATCCATACAGCGGGTATAATGGGTCCATTATATTTCTTCTTGCAATCTGTGCCCATCACTTTTCTAGATGTATTTTCACTTCATTGCCACCAGGTGACAGTGTTTGCTAATACTTCCTCAGCAGTGGCACAAAAAGCAGGGTTTTGTTTTCCCCATTTATCTGATCTAGCTTTCCGTGACATGCTTTGGGGTGACATCACTTCCTGTCATCTGTTTCTTTTGACTATAATTTTGTGTTTTGTTTTTTTTTGTTTTTTTAAACAGACAACAGAAGATGGCTGACAGAGAGAAGCGCTTCATGGAGCAGCAGAGGAAAAAGATGGAGAAAGAAGCTCAGAGAATGATGAAGAAGGAGCAGAAAATTGCCGTCAAGCTCTCGTAACATTTTAAAGAGGCTCACTTTTGAGCAAAAGGAATTGGGGGTGGGTGAGGGGGGGCAAAGACACTAGCTCAATCATTACTCTGTCTTTAAAGTCACCAAACCTACCAGGATTCTTACTGTAAACTACTCACATGTTAGCAGATTGTCCTCCCCCACCTCCTTTTTTTTCCACCAGCAGCATTTTAGTGTGTTTTCCATCTGCAATGGCATAACACATGACAGTGTTAAGGGCAGCGGGTATTCTCACTCTTCATGTGGCAGGGTCATTTTGGTCTTTAAGGGAGATTGTGTTTTTACCATCCAGATCATTTTAGGTTAAAGGTCAGAAGCGGCTTTCTGAGAGTCTGATTAAATCTGTAGAAAAATGTTGTTTTGGATTTTCCAAGAACATTTGTAAATAAACTGGTACCTGTGCTACCTGTTGAAACTTACACAGGGAGTACAATTCCCTTTCTTTTTCTTTTTTTTCTTTTTTTTTTTAATTTTTACAACCTCAAAGGGCAAGGGTGTCTAGTTTATTTTATGCATCACTGAATACCAGTGACATCTCTTGGTTTGCTTGATTATTATTATTTTTTTTTTATATTTATGTCTAATTGTCTGACAAATGATCTGTTCTTTGTTTTTGTTTTGTTTGTTTTTTTTGTTTTTTTAAATGAATTATGCTTTTATATTTCACATTATCTCCCTGTGCTGTATGGCCCTTATTTCACTGGAAATCTGCATTAAAATGATGGCTGGGGATTTTCAAAGTGCGTGTGGATAAATGATGGTAGACTAGAACGTAGCCAGACTGCAGATGTTAGCTGTGGGTTCCTATGGTAATCTCACTACAACACATCTGCCATTCACTCTTCTTTGTTGGCCCTTAATATTGCAGGAGGATATCCAATGATCGATGCTTCTTTCCCCCCCTTTTTATCTTGGGGGAGGAAATCTTGCTCTGCTGTTAAATAGTTGACGAATTGTCTGCAGGGGCGCAGTATTTAAAAAAACATGGGTCATCATCACAGTGGAAACTCACACAGTAATTTTGGCAAATAATGGGCTGATGGATAAATGTTTCCTAGCACATCATTTCAAGTAAGTGCTTCTGACTGAGCATCTTGTTATGCATCATTGTAATGAAATTCCCAGTCAGTGTTGTCATGGAAACATTGGCAAGTGCAGATACAGCATGTGTTCATCCATGACTTGTGATAAATGGTGCAAAGCAAGTCAAAGAAGACATATCTGGGTTAATATTATTCAATGATTTATTGACAAAATTTCTGTTAAAATTTCTATGATAAAATGAATATGAAAGTAATTAGAGCATGATTAGATTCAAGAATTAAATTAAAAGCAGGTGTGGACTTATTTTCTTTGGAAATGCCCCTTCCCCATTATTTTCACTGAGAAAGGCTGCATGTCATGTTTTTCCTTTTTAAATTTTGCACGTCATGTTTTTTTCTTTCAGAAATTAATCATTAAAATTCTGTTTTTGCACATGCTTAATGTTAAAAAATAGCAGTGGTCGAGCACAAACTGGGACTAATATGGAGTAATGAGTCCAGAGTTGACAATTTGTATCCCTGCTGTATAAGACCTAAATAGGTTTTTAATAAATTTTGATTCATACCTTCAATTGAAGCCAATCTGGTTACGCCTGATATGTAAATAGTAAAATAACTCCCAACAACCATTGTGGGAAAGGTAATTATCTTTCACGAATACGACGTTTAGGTTCAGGCTTTTTCCCCGTCTAGGAGTGTTTAGGTGTCAGCCACTTGGCGAACAAGTTGTTTCTGCACTGAAATCTCGGAACACTCTTTTGGAAGGAGATCTGTAAAATGTTACTGTCAGTGATGGTCCTCAGAGGATGAACCCAACCAATTTCTCATTCTGGTTTTTGTTGAAATTTGTCAAGGTATTGGTGGAATTGCCATTACATTCCCACAAAACAGAAATATGTATAGACTCTTCCCTTGCCATCATCAAGTTAAAATAAAATTGACCTAGAACTTTTTTTTTAACCTCCTACCTGCAAACCAGCCTCAGCACTTCAACCTTGGAAAATGCCAGCAAATAGAAAAATGCAAACTACAGAAGTGATTAAGTGGAGGCAACAGTGACACAAACTTAGATTGTGTGAGCGATTGCACTGAGATAAAGAAGTGGAGAATTTATTATATCATTGTACTTCTGCAAGGCCATAAATGTTAGCAATGTGCTAATAAGCTAAAGTAGGATGGTTACCATGTTGTATAGTATTTCTTTTAATGCTCAATCATTTAAGCATTAGAGTCAAGTGTCAGCATGCATGAAGACTCCAGTATCAAAACACAGTCTGATGCCAAACTGGCCTGTAGAAGGTATTATCACTCATCTGACCTCCATCATAATGATGTCAGTCCTGTCTACCTGGGGACTGCTGGCCTGCCTGCCAAACCTCTCAGAGAATGACCCATTTTCAGAAAGGGAATGTGCACATCATCAGTCTACAGAAAGGGAACAAGCTATGTGGGTGCAGTCACATCCAGTGTTCTTTTAAAGACTGTTGTGCGCTCACGCTCAAACCAATGCTTGCCCACTCATTTAATCTAGCATCCCCACACCAGTGTGGGGATTACAGCATCTGATGACTCATCAGAGGCCTTATGAACCAAGAAGTTGTGGTTATGCAATGTTAACATAGCACTTCTCGTTACAGCTGGAGTGGAAATGGACCCATTGTAGCAGAGATGCAAATGTTAGCTCATGTAGTTTTAATCAGCTTTTTGCTTTAATTTTCATTGAATGTGATGGGTATTATGCAATCACTAAAGGCTTATGTGAGCAGACTCAAAGCTGCACTGACCCAGTTTTTACTGGCGTAAGGGCAGGTTTAATAACTTCTGAGAGATCCCAGTAAAGTGGATATAATGCACTCCACAGTCAGAACCACAACCCAGGGGACATTCGTAGACAGGTCGAGAAAGCTTTTACGTAAGATGAACCATCACAAGAGCACGTTGCTTGCTGGCACTTGGGTTCTGATGAGATATCCCACTCCCATTTATTTATTTATGGGGGGGGTGGGTAAAAAAAAAAACAAAAAAAAACAAACCCCAGAACACGCCCATTGTTTGTGCCTGGAACAGGCCCCTTACGTGATCAAACTTGGAAAAAGATTTCCATTAAGTTCTGTAAACCCAAAAGCATCCAAAAAAATAAATAAATCTACAACATAGTCAGAATTATCATGCTTTAATAACAAAGATGCAAGGACATTGATGTAAACTACTAGTATTGCACATTGCTCAGGCACATAACAAGTGTCAGTTGCTTTGAAGCATCAGCTTCTATGAACAATACACAGGCAGTACCAAGTAAAGCTCTACACCCAGAGTGAGGGGAGGAAAAAAAAAAAATTCACAAAACAGTGAACTTACATTAAAGCTTTGGCTGAAGGTTTAAGGTTTCTTTATGAATAATAAAGGAAACAGATTTCAGAACCCACCACCCATCAAACAGAAAGCAGCAGTCAGTCTTTCACCTCCTGGAAATCTCTTAACACAAAGAACTTTTGCTTTAAACAGCTAGGGACACCACAGGACTATGATAACACACAACCATCTACCCAGATGATCTGCTTATACATGTAAATGATAAATAAATACATAAATAAACTTTGTTATAAATAATCCCTTCCATGTCACCACTAAGCGTCACCTCCTGGTAACTAAAGTGCCAAAAATAAATAAATAAATAAATAAACAGTGCTCGAACCAAAATGACTGCATTGACATCAAGTGTTCAACAATGTCACAAATACTCTTGGAAAGATGCTTAAGTGCTTTTAGTTCAAGGTCAGGGGTTTTTCATGCGGGTTGGAAGCCATTACGCATTAGGCCTATGAGAGATGTGACGAAGAGAGTGCAATCCCATGATGCAGCAGCCCCTGATCAGGGCAGCGATGTTGTACACCGGAGCGCTTCCATCCAAGCCGTGCCGTGAGTACAGCCAAGCCACTGTAGGCAATACTGGTGCCGCTACTGCCACCAGATCCACCAGGAAGCTGTTGCTCCAGTAACGCTTGCCGACCACATCCAGTCTTGATGACAGATGAGGCTCCTCCTCGCCGACAGTAAAGTCCAGCTCCTCCATGAATCGTCTGTTCTCGGAAGGCTCTGAGCAACACGTGCCGGAATCGGCGGGGGTGTCAGGGCTCTCTAGAAACGTGCTGGGTTGGGAAGGTGTTGAGTCAGGCTGTTTGTTGGTGGTGCAAATGGAGCCAGGTAGGTTTGGGAACCCTAGAAGACTAACTGGGGCTGATAGAGCTGCCTCTCCTGTTGCAACCCCATGGAACTTCAGTAGCTGAAAGAGCAGAGCCTGTAGGTCTGGAGGCATGGGCATGATGTCGGTCTGGACTTCTTTGTCCCGATGCAGAAGTGTGCCCGAGGTGGCAACCGTATCTGGTAGAGTGGGCTGAGTTGCAGTGGATGCATCGGTTGACGATCTCGCTCCTGAGAGCGCAGACGCCCCGGGCCCAGACTCTGCACTGGCTGTGAGCTTGCCGCTACAGTCCTGACTGAAATCCATTGCAGTAGACATGAAGACCTTCTCCAAAATGTCCGCTCTGTTCGCCATCTCATCATTTGCCAGCAGCCCGCTGTCTGCCATTGCTTCTGCTCCTTGGTGTCCCAGCTCCATCGCACCTTCCTCATCCACAACCATCTTCTTCCCGCTGCCATCAGGGCTGTCGTACATGAAGTCCAGGGTGTTTTCATCTTGGAGGTTGGCACCACTCTGGGCAAGCTCCATGCTTTGCAGCAGGGACTCCAACTTCCTGTTTTGGATGTTGATGTCAATGAAGTATTTCTGAATTCCTTTATCTTTTTCCATTAGGCTGCTCTTCATGGTTTCCACCACCTGACGCAGCTGCTTGATCTCTTTGCGTGCTTCTTTGAGGGACAGCTGAGCCTCCACCCGGTGGCACTCCTCTTCAATCCAGTCCTCCCTCATTCTGCCAAGCTGGGCTTTAAGCTCCTCAATCTCTGTCTCTCTGATAAACAGGGAGGAAAACATCCAGAGTAACTTAAAAGAACAGTTCAGAATTTTGGAATACACACTTGTGCACTTTATCATGTCATTTGTCAAGTTTGTAAGCTTGGGGAAAAATGCCACTTTCATGTCTATATGCCAAGCCTGAAGCTATACGTAGCTTAGCTAAAGACGGGAAGTTCTGGGGAATTGCTGGGACCCACTGTGACTACCCACTGTATGTGTGGGTTTAGGTGGTTAGACATTTACTGTTAGAACAGAGGGATACACTTTAAAGACTGAAGTCCGAGGCCACTTACACAATGCAGGAGTTTTTAATGCATTTATTGAGTCTGTAACTTCATGTTGTCTGCCACTTCAACACCCAGTCTTTCACAAGTGTTAGTGAAGGCTGACGGCTGTGAGTAGGTACTCGATTTTACACACATGTGACCACTGACTGAAATTGCCCAATGGTTTCCAAAGTGTGGGCCCGTACTGCAGGTGGGCCACAGTAATAACCACTCAGTTTGAAATGACAAGCATGTACAGTTGCGCATTTATTTATTTATTTATTTTTATATATATATATATATATATATATATATATATATATATATATATATATATATAAGATGTTTTTGTTTACTGCGCCGGTGTCTGCCTCGGGGTCCGCTCTCCATCATACCTGGCACTTCTAATAAAAGTCCTAAAACAAATTCACTCCCGCCTCCTTTTTCTTTTCTTTTTTTATGTAACTGACTGTCATTAATATTTATTGTTACGATGTGACAGTTACTGTATTTATTTCAGTTACAACCTCAACTTTACTCAAAAGGAGAAAGTTTAAGGAAGTTTTTTTTTTGTATTTGTTATATATTAGTAGATTGCACTGTATCCATTAGCTTTTTGATTTTGCATTGTCTGCAAGCCTGTAACTTACACAGCAACTTCGTATATTTTCAGCAGTGTGTTCAGGTATCACAGACATCTTCAAAGCACACTTTGAGATCAGCTACGAACTTCTTTTGTGCCCTTAGGGAATGTCGCGAATTACTGCACAAATGTTTATGGGGACTAAAGGGAGAACTGATTGAATTTTTAGTGATTAAAGGTCACTTTGACCTCGACAAATCCCTTTTGGTCTGAATTCAGTTATTACTAAAAATTCATCAAAATATCCAATCAATAAATTACTGACATTTTATACTGAAAAGGTCATCTTTATAGTAATATCATAATGTTTTATCCATTATTTAAATTCTATAATCCAGGAAATAAAGAGCTGCGGATGTTTCACATTTGGAAAAGATTCAGTATTTAGTTGGATACCGAATCTTTTGTGGTCAACTATCCTTTCATGTTATATGTATACACATAAAATAAAACCATACAAATAAATACAGTTGCATCCTATCACATGTTGTTATTTTATGTGTGTGCAGCCTTCACACTGGCTGGGACCAGGCATGTAGCTCACAACCCCATGGCACATTACACCACTGACCTAATTCTGGCCTCAACACCACCTAAAACAAAAAAGTTCAAGGTGAGGTATATTCAGACCCATACAACAGATTGTGTCATTACAAAGACAGCGATATAAAAAAGATATTGCCTGGCAAAGCTGCAGAGGCTCTTCCTGTGAGAAATCAGGCCGAGTGATTTTAAGCTTATACCTTGTGACTTTGAAACTGGTAAGTAAGAATACTCACCTGCAGTTCTCTACTGAATTCTTGATCATCTCCTCATTTCTTTGTATTTTGCAATGAAAATGGGAAAATAACTGCAGCCATTTATTGAAGCATAAATGAAGATGAAATATCTAAGGTGAAAGCAGTTTGAACTCTTAGACAAGCTTTCATGTACTTTAGTATAAGAAAGCATGTAGAAAAAGCTAGTACAAGTACTTTTTACTATTGTTCAGGAGTAGTTCTCCAGGCTTCCTGATGGACGTCCTAAAGGACATCCCAAAGCTCTTCTCAGGGCTTTGGTTTCATTCTCTGTTAAGATGATCTCACAGTGTTTCACTGATGTGTGGACTGTGCTCCCAGGAGGCCAACTCGTGACTGATAGTGTTAGATAGTGTGGTTATGTGTTTTTTTGTTTTTTTTTACTCACCTTGTCTGAGCAGAAATACAAGTTTATGTGTTACTTTTTTAAATGTATTGTAGATTCAACTAAAGAATGTGTTTTTGGAACAGTCTGCTAGTAAGTGCCTAAAGAGCGGCTAAAAAACCTTCCTCTGAAAATGTTCAGCTACAGGGGCCGGACTGAAAATGAGTGGTGGGGAAAAAGTCAAAAGCCAATGTGCAAAGAAAAACTTTGAAAGACATCCAGAAAGCCTGGAGAATTGTTGCTCAAGCAGGCCACTTTAAAACATCACAAGAAACTGGCTCTTTCGAAGTGGCTCAGACTCTTATGCACTGCTGCGGCTCTTCTTTTTGAGGTGATGCATCATAAGACTTCCTGTTGATGTAAGGTATAACCCTGCAGCAGCAATGCATTTTGATTTTCACTGCTTCCATTCTTTTTTTTATTGATTTATTTTTAATTCAATCATCACGGATGTTTATTGTGTTTAAGTTTGCTACTGTTTGACAGGAAGTGTGATTTCTTCTAGGACACAATATTAGTTTTCATTTCCTCGTGTCTTACTTCAGATGAGAACAACAGTGTAGTGTTTGCCAGAGGGTTAAGACATGGTGGTTCAAAGAATGTTTGAGAGGATTTAAAAGGAGGATTTGTTTAATTTCGTGCACTTGTTTGTCTTCATTGTGATGTGATAGCTTTAATTTTGCAAGATTAATTTCTGTGTTTAGTCTCTCAGCCTCCAGTCTTCTCTGATTACTGATTACTTTCTAGTCACCAAGAGCACTTAATGAAGCACATTGAAACTGAGCTATCTGTTTTCACCCGATAGACTGGAGAACACTGTTTCCTATAGTGTGCGTGCCGGCGTTCTCAGATAAACATTGTACGCTTTACTTCAGACCCAAAGAAATGTTGTTTCATGTCAGTCTAGTCTTCTCTTGTAAAGGCTGTCTTTAAAAATTCTGAGCTTTCGAGAAGTAAAGGATACAGTTTTATTAGGCTTGTGCAACGATCTTAAATCCAGTACTGAATCCTGCAAATGAGAACTGCAACATACACTTTACCACCACTGAGTGACATCACCTAACCTTACTTGGAAAACTGTCGGGTCTACAGGTTACATGCTGTGGGTGCTAGTGGATTGAAAAGAAAAATGGTGAGGATCAGACATCAGTCCTTGCCCTGTTAATTTGCTCAGCATTGAGAATATGTTTTCACTGCAGATTTTTTGAAATATCATAGTTAGAAAAGCATAAATGAGAGATGATGGATGATTTTTGTAGTAGCCCACGTATGCCACACATCTCTCTAATAAAAAGTAACTACTGGCTGATCACAGGCCACGGCAGATGGCAGTTTACTGCCTTGAACAGAACTGGCCACTTTCCCTTTAGGTTATTGCCATGCTACCATTCATAGCTTATTACAGCATTAACAGTAAGCTTTGCTGCACTGTTGGAACGCTACATTAATGTTAAGGGGATCCTGTTTTATAAGTTACATCAACCAGCTGCAGGGTCTTTAACTGTGCACCAAAGGAGGGATGCTCTCCCTTTGCTTTAACAATACAGCGATCAGTCGCACGCTGACTAAGCGTCACACAGTCACTTTTTATTAATAAAACAGACAAACCTGGGGACACGTTAGCCAAAACACAACGTAAAATAATTTTTAGTCTTAATGTGGTTTGGAGAACAAATTGAAAGTTTCACATGGTTTGTTTTTTTAATCCATCCATCCATGGATGTTTATTGTGTTTAAGTTTGCTACTGTTTGACAGGAAGTGTGATTTTTTTCTAGGACACAATATTAGTTTTCATTTCCTCCATCCATCCATCCACTTCTGCTTCCGGGTCGCGGGGGGCGCTGGAGTCTATCCCAGCTGTCTTGGGGCTAGAGGCAGGGTACACCCTGGACAGGTTGCCAGTCTGTCGCAGGGCTAACACACACAGACAGACAACCATTCACACTCAGTCACTCTCGCATTCACACCTGTGGGCAATTTAGAGTTTCCAATTAACCTATCCCCACAAACTGCATGTCTTTGGACTGTGGGAGGAAGCCGGAGTACCCGGTGAGAACCCACACAAACACGGGGAGAACATGCAAACTCCACATAGAAAGACCCCGGCCTGATGAGGCCATAATACATTTTGTGTGATATATTTTAAGATTGTGATTAGACCTAAACATGATTTGGAAATGACATTAGAACCCAGACTGTCACATATGAAACCCAAAGTAGTCATACTGATAAATAAACAGCTTTAGTTAAAGTTGTCTTTTTTTTTCTCTCTTTTTTTTTATGAAGTTCACTGAACTCCAGTTGTCTGTGTTTGTGTTGCCTGTGGCTCTACCTCACACAGACACCACTGAGTGCAAATGTCACTGCATGTAAACAACACAAGCTGCTGATTTCCATCTATGTTTGTTGTGGTTCAAAAATATGGGATTGTGTTGTTTGCCAGCTGAAATCCTGACCATTAGTGTCATGCATCGTGTGTTTACAATGAATGTGTCCTCTCACCAGCTAGTTTAAGTGTATCTGAAGTCCGTTCTTAAGTACGCTCTCAACTTAAAGTAATGATTCATTAAATTGGGTTTAATCGATCAAATATATATAATGTTATAAACACTTTAGTAATATGTAATATGTTGCAAACATCTGTAGTAGTAGAAGTAGCAGTGATATAGTGTGGAGTTATTATCTAGTTTCTTACATGGTGGTTGTACTCACTGCGCTAAGCGACGTCTTAGTGACGACTTTTATATGTCATTTTTGATGCACACAAGTTGTTGTTTTGTAACGTCAGCCAACATCTTTATTTCGACAGCCACTAAATGCTAGTGTTGACGTTCATAGGACCTCCGTGCATGGGCTTCTTACAGTCCAAATGTAGTCATTGTGGGGATCTTTTCAACATCAAACCGACTATTTAGACATCATTTATATACCGTTCCTGTAGGCGCTGTAGTCCCATGTTTCCTGAGGGTGGAGGACATGTGTTCTATAGGCTGCCAGTTAATTTTTCTGTAGCTTCGTTTACACCTTTGTATGTGTCTCCAGTTATTATCTGAACGTGTGTGAAGGAATGCAGAGTGAGCAGGACATCTCCAAGATGGTGTGGAGCAAAAGTGAGCAGCTACAAGGAGGATTTTGAGCAGATTTGTCCTCAGCTTCTCTCAGGGAGGTTGCAAAATGTGTGCATCGGCAAAGACTGTCGAGCAGATAGTCCAGTACACACACGCACACACACACACATACACACACACACACACACACACACACACACACACACACACACACACACACACACACACACACACACACACACACACACACA
>VURO01005601.1:1972-15060 GCA_015108175.1 Pelvicachromis taeniatus
CATGCTAAGGTGTAAGGTTAAAATATAAAATATTTAATAATTATTAGAAAATTGTAAAATGTATATCCCAAAAAGTTGATTCTGTTGCTTTTGACAGTATATCTGCATAATGAGTGAAACTAGCACTACTGACGAACAATGACTTTCAAACTCCAAAACACAACAAAATATTGGTTCACTCCAAGAATCCGGCCCCCCAGCACAGAGTAACAGTCTACGCTGGTAAGTGCCATTTACATGAAAAGGGAAAGTCCATCTCTGAATTGACAAGGAGGTCTAAGGGTACATATTTCACCATCTTACAATGCTGTGATTACAGCCATTCCCCAGCTCTCTATGAATTGCCATTGATTGTCGCTGATCAGTGGTTGTTGATCAATGGTCATAACAATTTGCAGATTAATGATCAAGGAGCTGACCTCACAGCCCATTGTTCTTTCAGTGGTGCTGGTTTCAGTCATTATGCAAATGTACAGTTTATAAGGTTGGAAACCTGCAGTCAGCTGAGACTGAAGAAGTCACTTTAATGAGTGACGAAATGTTTCTCCCACTGAAAACGTCCAGATGAACAGAATCGACTCTTTGGGATTTACTTACCTGGATGATTGAGCATGCGTCGAGTCGTAAAAATTAATATGTTTATTTGTTAAAGAGTGTGTTATGTATAGAATTTGGTAAATTCACCCGTGAGTAAACAATGGTTTAGTCCTTCAATAGCTGAGAGTATTTAAGGCTGCTATTTGCCGTGAATGTGGAAAATGTGGATGAATAAGCACCTCTTGCTTCTGTCATACTCTGCCTCAACCTTCATCTCCACTATAAATGCAGCCACAGAAGGCCGCCTTGTCACAAGCTTCAAACACGCTTTCCAAACTGTTTGGCCTAGCTTCCTCGAGATCAATCGAAGATCTTCTCTGTTGGGTCGACTACATCCCTACAAATCTGCTAACCACAGATGTCATTTCAACTTTTTAGTTTAAAAACACCGTCATGATTAGTGCAATGCTTTGCACAATGATAAAGATGTGCCATTATACAAAACTATCACATTTGTCAGTGTTCTAGCTATGCAGTAATACTAACTGGGAATAATGAACAGAATTAAGAACAACTCAAGTGGGAAGAAGTTTCAGAATGAGACATTATCACAGTTTTTCAAAGTTGGATTTCTTCTCCCGAATAAAATAACTCAAACGGCAGAGTTAATTTTCCTTTCCCTTTTATGTTGGATGTGATACAAGGTTTCTTTAAATGTGAATCTGCTTCTTTTCCATGTAGCATGAAAGAAACATCCCAGCTTTAGAAACAGTAAAAAGACTTCAAAGGCTCCAGTGAAGCCAGAATTTATCACTTTTTTTCTTTTTAGGTTCTTACAGAATGACTCCTCCCCCATATCACAAAAGCTTCGATGCATAATTCACTTAGCACAAATTATGAGCTCCTAGCAACCCAGGGATCCAAGATGTAAAACAATACAAGAAATGAAACCTGGCAGGGATTTACATTCCTGTGCTTTTTAATTTCGTCCCCACCACTAAAATTAAAGGGATTAGACGTGCACACATTTGTTTATTTTCATTAGGCAGAATGGAAGATGGGAATTATCCCAGCATGAGAGTCCAAGTAATGTTATTATGTACATAGAGAGACCTCGAAGATGCGGAGTAGATGCGTTTCCCCCCTCCCTTTATGCCCTTTGAATCATTTACGTGACTCCACTGTGTAGGAAGAACCACCAAGGACTATACTTAGGAAGCTTATTACTGGAAAGTTAGGGGATAATTAATGAGGAATCAGCTGATATGTGTTCAATATTTCAACAGCTAGCAAGAGCAGTTATTACGCAGCTTTCAATTTCTACTTTTTCTTTGAGCCAGGACACATGCAGGCTTAATTAAACAAAAAGAAAACATGATAGAGAGATGAGAAGCAAAATAGGACTACTGAATATAAAATCAAGGTTCCTCCAGGAAAGCGTAGCATCTTATTCTTTTTACCTTTATATGAAGAACACTGGAGCCTTCTGCTCCCTGCATGTATTAAAAGCTTGTTTACAGTGTCTGCAGCAGAGTAAAACACAGCCTGTACTGTAAGCTAACAAGTGGGGTGTAATCTGTTTGCCTTTGCCTCAGTATGTATACTCATTCACGCGCTTGCACTAACCAATAATACACTTTACTGCAATTCACTGCTGGACTGTAGTACCGTGAAAGTGATCAGAAATAAATGATTTGGATTCTAGAAATGTCATGTAATGGTTACTTTCATGTGTGTGCTGCTCTTCATTTTTAACCTGATGCGATACCACTGTAAAAAAAAAAAATTGTAAAAAGTAGGTACTACTTTGCTGAGAGTCTGAGAGTGGAGTGGACCGGGGTAAACACAGCGTTCAGTGGAGGTTTCATAAGCTCAAAGCTGTTAAATCCAAAGTGAACGTGCAATATTGGTGAAAACTGTTTTCACGCAGGTCACTCAGGACTGTAATCTGTGTTTTAGTGTGGAACGGGGATGAAGGGTAGCGGGCCGAGAGAAAGGACAATAAGAGGATTTCACAGTCTGGTGTTATGACACGGCTCCGTGTTATTGTTTTGCTGCTTCTGAAAAGCTCTAATTAAATTGGCGTTGACCGGACGGGAGACTCGTCTGAGTGCGACAAACAGCAGTGTTGGTCGAATAAACAGGTTCGTCGCTGACTCACGGCAGAGCGCAGATCAGCGAAACCTGTGGTGGAGGAGGGATGAGTTGCCAAATGGGGCAGCTGTCCTGACATTTTATTCAAGGTTTGCAAACAGAATGGTCAACAACATGGCTCTTTGAATGCTCTGGATACATTCAAAATGCCACTGAACTTCCTCTGGCTTTTAGTTTTTGTAAACGGTGACTTACTTCATCGACTTTGAAAAAATGGATGGATTATTTGCAATTTGAGATCCATCCGTCAATCACAATCCAGGGCCAGGTTGCAGGAGACACCCATCATGGAAAGATGCCCTCTCCTCAGCCGCTAACTGAAGGAAGAAGGTTACAACCGTCTTAGGAGAAAGGATAATTCTGTCTCCAAAAAATTATAAACAGAATCCATGACGACAGGTCCAATATTCTGTCCTCCTAAAATATCCCCCACAGGATGCCGTTAAATGCCTGCTTCAAGTCCACACAACACATGTAAGCTGGAGGGTATAACTCTCTCACTTTAGTGGGTAAAGCCCACCCGGTGTTCCTCATTCAGAATGAAAACTGCATTGTTTTATCGTGTTGATGTTTTAATAATGGTCTATTAGTAGACATTCCCAGGAGTTCCCAGGAGCCCGTGCTGCATTATAGAATCTAGCATTATAGCTCTGCTATATTAATTAGTGTCTCTCAACTTCCCACGCAAGCTCTAACCCCTTCCCCACGAGGCGAGAGCATTTTTTAATGTTGTCTCATGCCTATAAAGCCGGTTGGGTCAGCTGGGCATCACACTGCTGAAGCCTTTAACTTTTGACTGCTGCACAGTTTACAAAGCACTGGACTCCTACAGCTCTTCCTGCAGGTTATGGACCCACAGGAGCATGGACCCCTGCAGCTTGCTCAGAATGAGCTTGCGGGGGCCTAGGGTCTAGGATGAGCCCCCTGTTTCCCTGAACCCAGTGAGGGTGCTGGATACCTAACTGTCAGCTTCATAGGACTCTTTTGAGGGGTTTAGTTATCAGATATCATTACACATATTAAACCACTCACAAGCATCATCTGAGGCAACTTAGGAAGCGCCATTACAGCGAGCCTTCCTATCTGCATTTCTTTATTTATTAGTCGTAGATTTCACTACCTGCTTTTAAACCCAATGGAACCGATATTTCTTCACTTTTCCAGTATACACTTGTTTTTTTTGTTTTTTTACAGCATTCCTCAGATTTACTTACAGCTGGTAGGTCATATATTGTACCTCAGAGGGGTTTTTAAAAAGATGGAGTTAGAATAATGAGTCATTTCACGTAGAGCTTTAGACAGCCATACAGTAAATCATCATTAGGGTCCATAACTACAAGCGCTGTTGTGGGCATTGGTAAAATCTGCTGCTGAGCGATGAGGCGGATGGTTATTTTAGTGAGGCAAAGTCCAGATGAGTGTGTGGTGGCTGAATTAGGGCCAGGGCCTATCAGCTAAAAGAACGTAGGTGGGGCCATTTAGTAATGGCCTGAATTAACAAGTGCCAAAATCTCTCATAATTCCATTATGGTACTTCATTACGTACATACTGCAGTACCATTTTAGTCCACCCACACTGTGAACACTGGCCTTTTGTATCCCAGCTGTCTCCAGTGTTTAGGTTTCAAGCTAAATTACATGCATTGCTGTTCAGATATGCAAAAATTAAAGTATTCACATGCTTATACATTAAGAACTGAGAGTGCAGGAAGAAATTCGTGCCTTCGACTGGCATACAGGGTCTGCAAAATCAACACAGATTTCATAACATGTTCTCATTGGGCTGATTGAATAAGAAAATATTCAGAGTGTGTGTTGGTGCTAAAGCATAGTCACTGAGCTGACATGAAAATGAGGGGCTGTCATAAATTCATCGCACCCAATGACTAATCGCTGTCAGCTTCTTAGCTAACCCCACAGGCATGATGGGAGAGGGCATTAATCTGCAGGGGACGAGCAGGAGAATTTGTTCCCTCATCTTAGATGGCTGCAGTTTAAAATCTGTTTAAAAGCATCAGCTACTTTAATAAGCTGCTAATGTGAAATGAAATTAAAAGGGAAGTCAGAGGTAAATAAGTCAGGGCACATCCTGCAGAGTCAGTCGGTTTCAGAACATCTCTTGCAGAATGACCGCCGTAGAAGTGATCGAATTTTTTAAAAATGAGATTAGCTTTGCATCTTCTGCGTGAACTGCGAGATAAAGCGTCAACGTTCAGCACGACAGTGACTGGATTCAGGAGAAAATTGATGCTTTTTTAAAAAGCTGTTGTGCCGGCTTTTTGGATCTGACGCACTGTATGCAACGAACATTTCCAAAACATTATTATTTTACTTTAGCGGTCAAATGACAGTTAATCTGTTTATTGTGGTTCTGTTGCTCAGTTCAGCAGTGAGGGGATGCTGCTAGGCGGGAGCTTAGGGGTGCAAGTAAAGACAGAAAACATGTCATTTTCTACCCGGCTTCTAATCAGATTTATGATTTTTCTCTTCAGACACTGTGAAGCATTCTTTTTCCAAGTGGATGCTCTTTGAAATGGCTTTGCACCGGCCTCATAAATATGCCAGGCACACACCTCATTTCGGGTGAATGATGTCGGCACTCTGTCTTTATGACCAGACTGTGACCATCACAGAGACCGCAGCCTGTGTGGAGATTACAGTAATTCATCTAAATTCTAAATATATAACGATCATTGAAGCATTAATTAATGTGTGTTTACACAGAAGTAGGTCACACATCAAGCAGCCTGTATCATTATTGTTTCCTTTTAATGTCTGTTTGTCATTTCTAAAAATGATCTTTACTGACGCTGGGCTTGACTGAGCAGATTACATCATTTGTGCTTTGTCTAGACTGTGTGGGGTGGGGGTGGGGGTGGGTTTGTCTGAGAAACGGAGTCGGCCATTTGTATTTTGTGACCAAATGTTTGTAAATTAGTCTTCATCTTTCGGTTCATTAAATTTTTAAATGTCCATGAGTTCTCGTAATGCTCAAAAAACATCTGAATATGAAAGGAATTTGGATTTTACACAGTTCATTGTTGTTGCACTTCAACCTACTTTTATTGGTTGTGGTGTGATACATCCTATCTTTTAATCTATTCTAACCAGTGGACCAGATCTGGCTCGTTACTCCTCTTTACTCTTACAGGACTCCTGCAGTAGGTCATACGTGTTTGACCATCTCGTTTACATGTGTTTTGTGATATTTGAGAAGTCTTACAACCAGCTACCGCAGAGGGATCGCGTGGGGCGATCATAATGAGCCATCAGGTCCTTGTATAAATCCAAAGTGTGAGCTGTATCTACATTCTTTGCACAAAGTCAAGCATCATCATCTTCAAAGGGAGTGCTGGACTTCTCCAAGATCATCCCTTGGCTTCAGTTTTCTTTATGATATTCATGCATTCAAGGTATAGCTGGATATCCAGAGCTAGATAATAAAGGGTTTCTGATTTGGAAAACCTCAGAAGTACATCCCTGCTTATTGCAGATATGACATTCTGTTGACTTCACCAAAACATGACCTTAAAGACGTGCTGGGGCAGTTCGGAGCTGGCTGTTAAGTGGCTATGGTGCGAATTGGCACATGCAAGTCTGAGGCCATGGTTTTCTGGATATGGTGGACTGCTCCCTATCAAACTGTGAAGAGGTGAAGCGGAAAATGTTACTAGGGAAAATAACTAATGGAATATCTTTGTTAGCCTGCTGCCATGGCAACCAAACACTGGATAAGCAGAAGAAAATAGATGGATGCATGGGAATGCTTCCAGCCTATACGGTCCACTCTGTGTGACCCATGTTTGTTATTGTAGTTATGCAGGCACACTGTGCTTTGGGTACATGAGGCAGGGGGGTGTGCGTTTAATCGTAGCTTAGATGATATGATCAAATGGTTTAGTGGGTTGGTGGTTTAGTGCAAAGCTAAAATCCACAGAAGCATGTTAACCTGTAAACTCTGGAAGAGCAGTGGGGGGGGACACACACCTATTCCTTCAGTTTCAGGCACCTGGTGCAGTTTGTTCACTGTTACGCAAAGAAGCCATCGTATTTGTTGCATTTGAGTTAAAGCGTGTGTATGAAAACACAAGTGCAAGAATAGAAACTCTAAACCTGAAGGGACACGCGTCAAAACATCTAAATGTCTAAGTCTAAACGAGGTGACTGACTGCAGAAGTGTTTCATAATGTCTCCAGAAGACGTCAGGACACGCTGCTTGTTAACAGCAGAAGTTGGCGACACTTCTCGCTGACATCAGTGTCGACGTGTGAGTGACATTAAAGAATAGTCCCCTCCTGTTTTCAGTAATACCAGCGCTTATGCAGAGGTGCTGAGGTGAATGCAATTAAGAAACGCAGCGGCACAGATCTGATCTTTGAAACTGTATCTGTTGTTCTGTTTCACCGTGTCCAGCCATGGGTCTCGGACTCAGCATTCTGCTGCGATACTTAATAAGGTGAATTTATTTCAGCGGTGGAGAACGGCGGAGCTGCGGGTGTTGTCAGTGAAACTGTTTATAGTACATTGATCCTGCAGGCTAATTCTCATTCCACACAACCCCCCCGATTCACTGCTTCACTACACTGATCATTGATCTCCAGGGCGCTGTTGCACCGCAGTGATCGCCAAACACTGCTGGACTCTGCTGCTTGCTGCTCGATGAATGTACAGGACGCTGCGATGTTTCAAAGTAAACTGTCAGGTGATTGTTGGCAGCGCACAGAGACAGATGAGGCAGTATGGAGAGGTGGAAATGACTGATGGAAGAACGGGAACATTGCCGCTGTGTCACTGCATCAGTCTAGGCGCTCTGATGATGCCAAGGAGATATTTTCATGAGCCTCCAAGGATAAATCTATGCAGAGTGGATAATTTGACATTTGTACTTCAGGATTTATATCTGAAGTTTTATCCGTGGCTTCTGCAGAAACTGATTTAGCCTTTTCTTTGAGGGACAAACTCTTCAACTCCTGGGCAAGGCCACTGGGAAATACTTCCCTGCTATATAGCTAGGCTATTTCACAATACCCCCTAAAGGTCTAAGCTGCTCTAACTGGTCTGGCTTAGGCAGTCTCTTGTGTCCAACTTAATGACAGAGCGCTCTGCCGGATCACGATGGCTCATTCAGAAAGTGCTGAGTAGTTTTGTGCCCGCTTTAGATACTTTTTTCTGCTGCTGCATTTGTATCATTCTCTTTTGATGTGAACAAATGTACACATTGATCCCAGCTTTTGTGAAGAAACACTGCATCAAATGGACATGAAGAGACATGTCCAGCTACCTTGCTAACAATAATACTGTGGAAAAGTCTCAAAAACCACTCATTTCTTTACATTGTGCTAGAAAAATGAGAAATAGGCGCAGCAGTTTATTGAAATGTGCAAACAAACAGAGAAATACATAATTTATAAATTACAGAGTTTGAATAACCACATATAACTATATATTCTTCAATATAGCCCGAACTCGCTCATGCAAGCTTTCTTGTAATTACTTCAAGTAGTCTTTTTCAATCGAGGTTTGCCTTTACTGCTTTGTCAGTGTGTTTGAGAACAATGTTGTGCTGAAAAATGAAGATGGCACCGCATAGTGGATCAAAATCTGATAGTATTTTTCTGCTTTTATGTTTCCATCGGTTTTAAGATGTCCAGTTTTTAGCTGGGCCCCAAAACACTTCACCATTTTCTCCCTGTGTAAGTCTGGCTTCTTGGCAGGCACCCTTCCACTAACAGCATTTCTGATGAGGCTTCGGCAAAGTGTAGACGAATCAACTAAAAGGCCAAATGCATCCCTTTAAGTCCTCTGTCTGGTCTTTGCTGGAGTTTTTGTGTGTTTTGTTGTTGTTGGTTTTGTTTGTGTGTGTTGAATTTGACATGGTTTTTACATTTTCATCTAATAGCTCTTTGTGAGTCATCTTGTTGGTACAACAATGCTGTTTTACGCCTGACATACGCTTATCTTTGGCTTTTTTTTTGCCAAGTTGTCTGTTGTTTGTAGACTCCCTTTTTTGTCCTTGAATGATTCATACGTCAGCAATAAGTCACTTAACAAACAACAAAAAAAACAACAATCATTTGAAAAATACTCGGGTACAAGGACTGGAGTGAACATGCTTGAAGAAGCAGCCAAGTCACAAGAACTATTTCTGAAGACCACTTTAACAAAAGTCCAAGAAAATCTGGCTTCTGTGAAGAAATGAAGAAATTGGGTAAAAATCATGTTAATCTAACCCAGTTTGTACATGTACACGCTTGTGTGCCAAGCACAGCTATTCATTAAAACAGGGAATCATTTTGTCGACTACCCTTAAAAATAGAATAGAGAGCATGCTCTGCTTTATTTTTCCCCTCTCGCTCTCCTTTTGCCTTCAACACAGTCTCCTGCAAAGTGCCCCATCATTACGACCGCACCACTGTGCGAAAAGGTTTTACCTCTGCTGGACTGTTTGTCAATACTCTGACCCAGGCTCGCACCTCTTCACTCAGCTGTCTTGCACATCTCTGTACAGATTAGCTGATTTACCACAGAGAAAAACAGAAGATTGGCAAATCTGTCCGAAGCATCAAGAGTCAGGCAACATCTCTCACAGTATGATATTGATGTTTTTGGAACTGATGTCTGTGTTGGCACAGAGGCTAATAAATTGCTTTGATCTGGTCAGAGAAAATGAAACGCCTGGGAAAGTAATGACATTAGTGGTCCAAATGAAATGATATAGAGATTGGAGGAATTTCAAAGTAGTGTGGATTCAACAGCGGGATCCTAGATGCTAGGATATAAGAATTAATAGATAGAGAGAGATAGAGAGTGGCCTCTTTTGCAATCCAGTGAGAGCAAGAAACAAACAAAACAAGTCCCGGATCTTCCCAACATTTCTTCAGAATGAGAACAACAGATCAAGCCAATAAAGCAATGTGTCACACTTTAATTCCAGGACTTGAATTGAGATTTAGACTGCTGTGGAGTTTTCTTTTTTCCAACTCTCCCTCCTATCTGAAGAGCGGTCCATGAGGAAACCACTGCTGCAATGCAGCAAAGCAAATCGCAAGAATCTATGAAGTGTTTGTTACTGTGAAACCTAGCCTCCTCCTCACAGTGGTACACACACACACACACACACACACACACACACACATAAACTGGTGTTCAAAGTAAGTGCATCAACCCTGAAAATTGTAATTGTCATCTAAATAAAGCTTATTTGCAGCATTTCATACGGATTGCATCAGATAAGAACACACATAGATGATTATATAATATTGCATCAATTGTAACTTTCACAGCTATATGAGGACGTTCTTACAGAGTTACAGTCATTCCACGTTTGGTGCCTCAGCTGGTGAGCTTGTCTTTTGTGATCTTTTTGTTTCCCATTAAGAGGATGAGCTGGGGAAAGGGAGCTAGCTAGCAAGTTACACCTGGTAGGCTGCTGGGCCTAAAATACAAAGTGAATAAGCAATTACTCAATCAGCTGTTCTGAATTTATAAAAGGAGTATTTTTTTAATGTGCACGGATATCAAATTTTCTGTATATACATTAGAGATGGACCGATCCGATATGTAGTATCGGTATCAGTCCGATCCTGACCTAAATTACTGGATCGGATATCGGGGAGAAATAAAAAATGTAATCCGATTCTTTAAATGTCACAAAAGTACCTCACAAAACTTACGACATGGCGTAACTCAGATGGAGCGGCTGTGGTGCGCGAGACCTGTCGGCGGTCTGGAGTTTCTTCATACTGAAAGCATTTGTGAAAGCGTCGCTAAAAAAAAACAGTTTTATTGATTATAAAAGACAATATCGGATTCATGTCGGTATCTGCAGATATCAAAATTTATGATATCGGTATCGGACATAAAAAAAAGTGGTATCGTGCCATCTCTAATATACATACATGCAATACATACACACTCACAACTGCCTTAATTACTTTGGGCATGGATTCAAAGGGGTGCTCGTCCATAGTGGTATGATAGCATCATCCAAATCTTCCACCACATCTTGAAGGCGCTCTCTTGGACTCAAATCTGGCGACCGTGGTTTTATTTGAGTGGAGTGAACATTGTAATGTTCAAGAAGCCAGTTTGAGATGATTGAAGCGTTTATGAAATGGTGCAAGGTGACTTCAGCAGGTCATCTTAATCATGTCTGCAAGCTTAAATGCATTGAGTCGCCGCCATGTGATTGGCGGATTAGATATGTGCATTAAGCAGCAAGTTCATCCTTGATTGAACAAAGTACCTTTTCCTTCTCCCACCTGCAGTTTTCACTTCCAGAACTGGCGTACAACCATTATTCTCCAGAACTTTTAAGTACACAGTGCACTGTGAAAATTGAACAGGCTTATGGAAAATCCAGTATTTTACTAGGAAGTTTGATCTTTTTTAATTCTATGTCTTTAAACAACAAAGGTTAGTTTCTATAATGGAAGGTATACAATATGTATACCTGCCTAATTTCTTTATTTCCATTTGAGTTTGTAACCCCTTCTACATATATCTAGCTTATACAATAATATAATTATTTTATATTTTATAAGCTTACTGGTGTGACAGTTAACATGTAAACAGACATAAAGGTCCTCTATTCAGTTATTAAGTCTAAGTTGATCAGCAACAACATTAAAACACGTGATAGGAAACAAGACTAATCATGTCAATGCAAAAGCAACCTTGGATCTTGCGTTGCCAACTAGAAGGAAAGTGTGATCACATTCAGCATCTCAGTACAGATACACAATTGCACAAACCACGGAATCCAACCTGCAAGCTTTTGGAGGTAAAGAAGTGAAAGAGTCTGCAAGGCTGAGTCAGTCAGCTGAGCTTAGTGGCAGTGAAAGGACCCGTGGATTAAATGTTGGCTTTCAGGTCCCTTTTACTTTCTTGTTCTGTTCATCCTCTTGAGTGTTAGTATTCAGGTTAGCGTTGGTCTCCTCTGGTTGTTTTCCTTTGTAACTTTTCCGCGGTGTCCATGTCAATTTTACTTCTAGTACTTGTCTTCCCCCAGATCCATGATTGTCTTTATTACCTGTGTTCCTCTCCTTCCTGTTTCCCATCTGCAATCACTTCCTGTATAAATAGCCTTAGCCTTTATCCTTTCTTGTGCCATCCTGTGTTTCTGCCCTCTTAGCTCCTAGTATGTTGGTTTCTCTGATTCTTTTTGGACTTTTATCAGCACAATAAAGGTTTATTTCTGCCACGGTTCTGGGTCGGTGACCCAGTGTGTTGATTTGTTTATTATTTATTTGTGGGGTTATTGCTATCTGTGTTTTGGTTTTGTATTTCTGGATCTTTGGTTTTGGTCCCATATGTTCCCTCTGTTTTCAAGTTGATCACATCCCTGTGTGAAGCACAGCCCTTCCTGTTTGGCTTGCCGGAGCGACTCCTTGGACCCTGCAGTGGAGGCAGACGACTGCTGGCACTGTTCTCCAGAACCCCCAGAGGAGACAGACAGGTGAAGTGGTTCCTTGGACCCGCCAGCAGGAGCAGACACAGAACCAGCAGGCACGGAGACCTCTGGCAGCAATGAAGCTAGCTGATGCGGTGTGAGACAGTCAGCTCAGGTTGCCATTCAGACTCCAGCAACACAAAGTCCATAGCAGGTTGGATGAACTCTGAGAGCCTGAGCTCTCTGTGGAGGCTGCTGCTGACAGCTGAAACAGCTCCCCTGGGCTCTCAGTGAAAACAGAAAGCTGAGACGGCCTGGTACAGCTCCCAGGTGAGACTTGCTGTGGAGACTTTGTCACCTTCACGGGTCCAGAGTTAGCTAAGGTCAGCCACTCATCCTCTGGGGAAGTCCTGGGGGAAGTTTTGGTCTCTAGAAAAGCCAGTCTTTGAGAAACAGCAAAAGTCTAGGATTAGCTTCCTGCTTAGAATGAGCAGGCGAAAAACAGCCCCTTATATTTTCAGGCTTAGAATAAACAGTCTCCAAGTTAGCAGCTTCAGGATGGACTGACTCCAGAAACACTAGATCAGCTGTCATACAGTTCTTGAGCTGGTTTCTGTCGAGCAGGCTATGCTGATACTTTTAGAGCAGGAGTTAACAGTTTGTGTCGGCATAGCTCTGTGTACAGAAAAAGCAGGTGAAACAAAGTCTTTTAAATCTTTTAAAACATCATGATGTTTCCATGAGGTTTCTGGAAACATCATGCTCCAGAAAAACAGTCTTAGGCTTGGAACCTCCTGACTCATGAACATTCAAACCAATATCTTTGGGAGAATAAACAGTCTTATGAGTCCTTGGAGGCAGCTCACTAAACTCAGAGTCACCAGTCCCTGTAGTTAATTTCAGACTCGGGATGGGCAAAATGAATGGAGTCTTTTTCACAAAAAAGGGAGAGCAGGTCTGTGGCAGTGGTGTGGAAATGCCTTTCCACTGTGGCAGCTAGTGCGGT